>VZTT01031831.1:10362-21127 GCA_013400855.1 Buphagus erythrorhynchus | reverse complement strand
ATTCAACCCCCAACACAGTGTCAGCATACAAGTATCATAAAGTAGGTCACGCTAATTTTTAAACTTTTTTAGGATTAAGTGATATTCTAAAGCAATGACCTTGAAGCATATGTTTGAGCAAAAACTACTCAGAAAGGCCTAATGTAACTGATACTTAAGAAAAAAAAAATAATTTTTGGTCTTGGGGAAATTGTTCCAGAATGTAACATTTATTTTAAGTGAAAGCACTGTCATTTAAAACAGGTGAAAGACTTAGTGTGCTCATGGAGAATCCCTCAAGGTCCTTAAAATAAGCCATTTGCTCACAACACGTAGTGGATGAAGAATGAAAAAGGGTGGGAAAGGCAAAGAAAATAATAAAAAGCAACACAGGCAGCAGTGATGGATCTGCTTAGTGTATTAGTTCCTGTTAATTTCATCACCAATTGTACTAGATAACCTGCTTTATTGGTGAAGTGTCAATATTTAATTATTTTGTGAACTGGTTGATGTTTATTGTGCCTTCTGAATTGCGAAGAGGTGTCATAGAAACCCTTAGCCTTCCTATGCGTTTAATTTGTGTACCATTTATTGGTGTTCCTGCAGAGCTAAATGTCGTAGTAAAGTGGAACATTAGATTACCTAATTAAGTATTTCAGAGGCATATATGCTAAAATTAAAACTTATAAATGGTAGCAGTTTGCTTTTCTTAGTAGTTATAAATGTGTAAAATAGAGAAGACAACTTCAAGCCTATACTTGAATAGGATTTTATTTTAGTCATGTTACTTACAGTCTGGATCATCAGGGGGACTCTTCCAGTTATTGCTTTCAGAACTAGATCAAGCCCAGTGATGACTGAACCACTTATAATCTCCTAACACTTTAATTGTCAATTATCTCATTTTTTATATGGCCTTCAGTCTCTACTGGCAGGGGAGTAGTAGTTAACCCTTCCAGAGATACGATTCTCCAGTGTGTTTCATGCAGCAGTCATGGCACAGCATGGCTCTCAGAGGATTCTGTGAGATTTGTTTGCCAGCAGTGATAAAACTGTCCATTGTAGTTTTGCTGACAATCAGCAGCGTGATTATGGATTTATCTGTTACTGTAGAAATGTGTAGCACATTGACAGCTGCAAAAATGATTTAATTTTGGTTCCATAGAAGTATACAGCTAAGTGCTTAGTAATAAAGCAACATTGATAAAGTAAATATTATGATTACTTAATGCACCCACAAAAGTGTAATTCATGTTTCTTGGAAATGAATGATGAAGCAGGAATTCTATCACGTGAGAAAATACATTAGAAAATTATAAGATGTACGTAGGTGAATATGAATAATGCTTTTCTTGATTGAATACAATTTGAAGTTTGCTAATCCTTTAAAAATGTGATTGTTTCTTTAAGCTAAATAAAGCTTCATTAATTGCATTTAATACTCCATAAATCTATTAAATGAAAGAACCTTAGGATTTCCTTAACAGAGAGGAAGTACGACGTGTTGTGTGTTGAAATGTTACATTAATAGCAGTAATTATAAAGTTATTGTGAAACATAAGTAATTGAATTGGCACTGTTAAACATGAAGAGTGTGTGTGCATGTACAGGAGTATGTTCATATGATCATGTGAAATAATGAATTAGAAAAAGAAGACCTTTTAGCTCCACAGAATCACAGAATATTCTGTGTTGGAAGAGAACCACAAGGATCATTGAGTCCAGCTCTCTCTACAACTATGTGAAAGTCTATATGGCCATATGAGAAGTCTCCAAATTAATTTATCGATCATATGAAATAATAAATGCTAATTTTATTAAGAAATTATGTTAGTGTTTTTTTAGTTCTTGTACATGCATTCCAAAGCAAAAGAAATTTTTTCACTACTATGAAAGATCTGAAGGCATATAGCTCATACAAAAATACTTCGTGGTCTACCAAAAACACCTTGCAGTGGCTGACTTAAGAAGCTCAATTTATTTAGTTTATAAAGAGGAGTTCAGAGTTGACTTGACTAAAGGTTGTGTACCTGCACTGGGAAGAGAAAGCTCCTGTTAGAGAGCCCTTTAATTTGACAAAGTGCAGTAGGACTGTAAAGCTGGAATTTGAAAATGTAAGAAACACCAGTAAAGTACAGTAAAATGTATTTTTTAAAGAGAAGGGTTATTTAGTCTTAGATTAACCTTAACCAAGAGGGACTGTTTTATAAAAGCTGTGTTAGTGTTTTCAGAAGTTATGAGACCTTGATACAAAAATTACTGATGATGGTTGGTGGTATGCATTATACATGCGTACACTAAACTGTTACTATGGCCATTTTGGTCATAGTGTCTTTTTCAACTGCATGTCCTAGTGGTGGTCCTGTTACTGCTCAGTTATGCTGTTACAGAAAACTAAAAGTATAATTTGTGGTTTAGTGTCCTTAAGTGTTAACTACCTTGTGGATCAGCAAGAATCCCTCTCTCTGGCATATATGGCTTTTCGTAATATATTATGGGAGTATATTGGCGAAGAAAATTGCAGCAGTAGTATGTTGCTTTGTAGCTGAGACATACAGACAAAAAAACTAAACTTGGATTCATGGTAATGTTAGTCCAAACAGAAAACCATTTTTGGAAAACCTAATTTCTCAGAAGCATAAACTGTATATGAAAGATTTAATGTAATCTATGTAATTAATTTAGTCTATACTATATGAAAACAAACCTAAAAGCTTAGATTTTTTTTAAGTGAAATATTTTCAAATCCATTATAAAGTTGTCTTACTTTACAACATTTTCATTGTTTATTTATCACAGAGTGATATGATTCGTTTCTTTCCATATAAGATTGCTGTGAAGTGTAATAAATATTGTCAAAAGCTCTAAGATCCTTAGATAATAGAGACTATAGAACTATAGAGATGAAGTGTTAGATAGAGGTACGCAGCTCAGAAGTCATATGGAGAGAGACTTTTCATCCAAGATTGTTCAGGAAACCACTTCATTAAAACAATTTCCCATTTTTCTTTCTATTGGCACTTCTCCAGAAGTTAAACAAACAGTGACAGTGTGCAACATCCTCAGCATAGTACAATTCGTGTGACACAGCAAATACCAGCATAAAAGTAGATTCTTTCAGGGTATCCAGAGAAAGCCTCTAACCCATGTTATTTAGTGTTGTTCTTGGCATGATGTTACAGTTAATAATGAGTAGTAGCAGTTCATGAGAAGTTTTCAAAATAGAATCAGGTGAATTCATGAATTTCACCCAATTTCTTGGAAGAACATTAAGAGTTCTTCAGACTTCAAGCACCTATTTCAGTAATCTAATAAGCAAGTAAAAGCCTTTGTACTGTAAAAATTACTAAGCTACGTGATCCAATGAAGTTACTCTTATGTTCATGTTATGAATTTACTTGACTGAATAAAAATGCCTTCTCCAGTGTTATTTGTCTCCAGCTTTCCATGCCTATTAAATATTTTCATATTCTTGATTGCTTGAGAGCTGCAGTCAAGTACCTTCAGATCTGTATTTCCCTTCCTTTTAGGCATACCCTTGCTCGTTAAATTTGATCTCTTGAGAATAACATTGCATAAACAGGTTGGAAACAAATTATGTTAACTCCTTGGAAATGTGAAGTATTTTTGCCCCATCTAACTGGGGAAGTGAGAAAAGATTACTTCCACAGTTATATACCGATGCCTTTCAATAATTAGTTCCCTTAGATGATTTTATCTTCCTGTTAAAGGCAAAAGAGTTCTGTCAGCTGAGTCTCATATGCAAAGAATTTTGTTTTAGTTAGAAGCTGAGAAAATCTGGACAGTGCCCACAGTATGGAGCCCTTGCTGCTGTCTTTCCCTTGCTTGTGGCAGCCCTGCTCCTCTGCAGTTCTGTGCTCAGGCCTTGGGAAGTGTGGGGAAGTCTGGGATGTTTTCATGATCCCTCAGAATGCTTCGTTAAATATTTTGCTGATATTCATCTAACCCAATTGAGGCATCTAAAAGGTAAGTATCTATGTCTGAGTTAATCACTCAGAAGGAGTAGACATATTTCCATAATGATTCACTTAACCCAGTTTTCTCTGAACATGAAGTGAATGTAAGTGCCTGAGATGCATGTATTTAAAAAAAAATATGAGAGACTGGGTCAGAGGAATTAAAACCTTTTTTGCACCATTACGTTTTGAAATAATCTCTCTCAAACTACCCAATGTGGAGATGCATGATAACAATATTCCCATTACCCGAGTTTAGCCCAGGTTTGCCATAAAAGTGGGCAGGGTGATACTCTTCACTCCTCACTCATGAAGAAAGGGAGAGGGACTATGCCAGAGTGTGATTTAGGGTAAGAAACGGAATAGGTAGGAAACACCCTTTCACTGGAAGAGGAGTTCAGAAGAAAATAAGCTGGTGATAGGAGGTGATAAATGTGCTTAAATAGTCCACTGCATTACTTAAACCATTCAGTTTATTTAGACAGTTTATTTGTCTGAAAAGTATGCAAAAAGTCCTGTGGAGTGACAGTTCTGCAATGCTAAGTGAGGCCTGAATCAGGTATGTCTGCAAAGCTGAAAACACACTGTTGCTGATGTTTTGGTGCATCTGCGCATATCTGAAAGTTGATTCCATAATTGTGCCTGTCTTGAAGGAACTTTTAGATGGATTTTAGTAGAT
The DNA here is from genome assembly GCA_013400855.1 of Buphagus erythrorhynchus. Taxonomy (NCBI): domain Eukaryota; kingdom Metazoa; phylum Chordata; class Aves; order Passeriformes; family Sturnidae; genus Buphagus; species Buphagus erythrorhynchus. The sequence continues at coordinate 16,492 of VZTT01031831.1, read as the reverse complement.
TTTCCTTTGAAAAAGAGTTGCTCCATTTGTTCCCCCATCTCACTAGAAAAACCCCAACCAACCAACCCAGCACTATTTTTTCTAATGCCTGCTGCAGTACAATGAAATTTACAATTTAAGTGCATGAAAATGAAATAGAAAAAGAAATATGTTCAATATAGTCTGAACATTAGGAACTATTCAGTATGAATGCTAATTAAATGAACAGATATTAATATTGTGGCTGTTTGAAAAAATGTTTCTGAAACAGTGTGCTGAAAGTAACCATAAACAGACTAGACATCTGTGCATACCAATCTTGTGTACCAGATCTGCTTCAGCATTAAAAATTTAATGTAGGCTGTTTTTTTTTGTTTTCCACCAGTCAAAACTATGTTAATTCTTTTGAAAATAATAAAATTCAATTCCTAGGGCACAAACAGGACGCAAAATGTTCTGCAGGTAAAACCAAGTATTAGATGCACACTCTTTACTTTATGTTTAAACATTTAAAACTGTTTCTATTCTAAATAATGAATCTGAGGCTAATTTTATAGTAATGAGGCATAAAAACCAAGGGTCATATCATTAAATGTCTTCAGTTTTTATATGACACAAAACAATATGCTGGCAGAAATATTTTTAGAAATTGCTGAGAGCATAAGGGACAGAAAAAGATCTCTGAAGAGATTATATTTCCCATTCCTTTTTGTATTATTAATGTTGGTCTTCTTTTAGGGCAGCTTATTTGTTTGATAAGCATTCTAGAATATATGTCAGTCTGTGTAGCCTGATACTACTTTTTGATAAACTCTTAAGACTTTTAATCCAGATCAGCAGGTGGATGGCAAACCTGGGTTCACCTTTCATCACACTCAAGAGCGATCTTAGCAGGTCAATTGTAGGTGGCAGTGTAACTCTCTCGTGTTCCACTTAGGCTGGAGGAGGAGAGCTTCATTGGGATTCTCTCTGCTGCTTTTGGATGTGTGAAGAACAGCTTTCACCAGACCACTGAAGTACTTTGACTTCTGAAATAAAGAGCTGAGCTACAGATGGTTATGCTTGCTTTGTAGGTGAGCACTGGAAATTAGCAAAGCAGGAGAGTGATTTATTATTTTGATACTGTGATGTCATAAATCAGCTTCTGCTGATATTTTCATTTCAAATTTTAAACTCGTTTCCAAATAAAAGCCAGTGTTTAAACTTTCTTCCTGAAATACTTGACCTCATAATATGGTGTAAGTGTGCAGTCACAGTTTTCCTATTTCCTAAATAGATATTATTATAAAAATCAAGTAAATGTATAATTCTCTATTAAATCTTTCGAAGCAAGTTCATCATCATTCTGTGAATTCAGAACAATGAAGCAGTTTGAACTTTAGGTTTTTTTTATATTGTCCCTAAATGAGAAACTCTAGTCTTTGAAGCCTCTGTTCAGATAAATCCGGTGAAGAGTTTCCTACTTGACCATGCCTTTTTGTCAGTTTTCCACGTTGAATCTTCTTTGATAATTGCTTCAGAATGAGAACAAAGATACCACTGTGTTCATGTTAGTCACATGTTGGTAAATGCTGAGCTGTTGGTGCCAGTGATGGCTTTGTTCTGTGTTGATTAGGCCATGTTGCCGTGCTGTGCAGCTTGTCCTGAATGGGATTCAGTGGTTGAGAGCAGCGCAGTGTGGAGGAGAGGCTGCTGCTCGCACTGCACACCTCGTGTGTGGGGGCTGCCTGTGGCTAGCTGTGCAGAGAGCTCTGCAGGAAAATGCACCTTTTGGTCTTTGAACTTGAGCATGCTAAATGTTTGATTTTTGGCCTGCTTTGCAATCACCTTGCTGTGCTATTTCAGGGCTATTCACCAACTCAGTTTGGGAGATCCGGGCGTTGAGAGTCTGGAATGTTCTTCCACCACAATCTGCAGCTTCACTGCTGTCCATCTCTTCTCACTGCCTTTCCTTCTCTGTTTTTTTTGACTGAAGATTTCACTTAATGCAAAAGGACATATGACTAGTGGTGTTAACAATAAGAAGTACTTCCGCTCTACCAATCTTTGCTGGCTGTGGTTATTGAGGTTTAAAATGTGATTTGACTAAGAAAGATGATTAGGATTTTTTCTGTGTGACCTGGTAAAGCATTTCCTTACTGCTTTTCTCTGTGTATAAAAGGCTACTGTGCTTCTACTGAAGTAACCATTTTGGACGTACTCTTTTTTTTTTTTTTTTTTTCAAGTATTTCAGAGATGACCTGCATGATAAATTCTTCTAGTAATTTTTCACATAGCACAAAAGTTTCCATGGGAGAGTTTCAAACTATTTATTTGTGGATTGCTTTGAAATGGTACTGAGAATGCAATAATATAAATACGTAAGCATGCTTACATATTACAAAAAATACTGTGTGCATAAAAATATTGCTTTATTAGAAATACTTTGTCAGGAAATTAACTGGCATTTCAGAGGAACAATTAAGAGGAAATAGCTATGAAACATTGAGTCTTTTCAGAGCTCTTGCAGTCTGCTTTTTATCTGTGCGTTTCTATGTGATTTTATTAGCATGTAAATTCTAATCTTACAACATTGATCATCCAGAGTTTCAGGACAGTGAAGAACCACTTTTAAAATAAACTCAGTTTAGTCACAGAATTTAAAGTTTATTGAAATTTCAATTGAATTTTTATTTTTACAGTGTTTTTCTGTGAAAAGAGAAAAGTTAAAATGTTATTTTTGTAAAAATATTTTCTGGTTTTTTTCCTTACTGTGCTTTTTTGAATTTTCCTTTTGAAATCTGAAATAAAATAAGTCAAATAGCAATGGTTGAGGGTTTATTTGGCTAAGAAAGTAAATATTGTGTGCTCTTAAAATTGTTCAAGAGTAGGAGTTTTTTTTTTTAAGAAAAGTAATGTGCAATGTTGTAAAAAGTTGCTTATAACAGAGTAATACATCTTTCCTCATCAGCAGTTTCTTGTGCAAAATGAACAAAAGGCTCCCATTTTACCAAGATAAGTGTCAGTTACCTCAGATTAAATATTATGTACAAATGTATATACTAAAACACCTGTTAGCATTTCGGTTTATTAACAGAAGCTAAAACACTGTACTAACAGTTACAGCATCTGCTTTGGCTCTTTTTGCTCATGAGCTGCTATGATCTACTTTTGCTCATATAATAAAAATTAATGGTAGAATAATGTTCTCTCTGATATGTGTTGTCTTTGCTCAAAGAATTTATTAGGTAGCTTCAATTCAGTTTGTGCTCTGAAGTGATAATGTCATTACTTTATGTTCATTAAGGCTGTTGGGTTTTATATAGAACTAATTACTGTCTAAAACCAGCCTAGTATAATTTAAAATACAATGTCACCAAGTATAAAGTCATAGTAAATTGAAAAATAAATGGTTTAAAAAAATTTACCCTGGTTATATTTAGTATGTTCTCAGGGGATACAGGGATATCCTCAAGGTATATGAAAACGATGCAAACTTTCCCAAACTGCATTTGCTGTTTTTTTGAGTGGCATGCACAGTATGCACATTACTGGAAAAAGTAATTCGTATTTATCTTATCTTTTCTGAAAGTAAGTGCTAAAACTTACCATTTAACTAATTAAACTTCCAGCTGGTGGTTAGGGAAACATTCTGTTGCTATTTTTAAAGTATGACAGTTGCTGCTGAGATTGTGTACTCAGTCACATTGAAACATCCTTGTAATTAATCAATTGCTATGAACATTAGTCAACTTTTTTTTATATATGATCAATTGAATGAATTTTCAATATTACTAAGTGAATCAAATAAATTACTATTTTTTTAGTGGTACTAGGGCTTGGTTCAATGATTTTTCTCCCCAGCAAATAGGTAATGTACAACCAAATTTGTTACTACACATTTGCCCACTCACATGGTGCCATGAAAAATAGTCTAGTCTGTGAATTTAAGGAAACCATTAAGGGGAGCTTCAGAATGGAATTGAGAAAATTAAGTTCACAAATGGGAGTCGAAGGTAGCATCTTCTCTGTGGGATGATCAACCCTGCATATATGATTGCTTGCTAAGACAGGAGATGTGGGTATGATGGGTCTGCTGCCTGGGCATTCTTGGTTACCCCTTGGTGCTCTAGAATAGGGTGAATATAGTCTTTAATTGATGATGCAGAAGGCTAACAAATCCTTCTATGGATTTGAATAGATAAACTCAGGCACTAACAATGGAATGTGGCATGGGGTTTAAGGGGGCAGGGCTGACACATGACTTTTTTGGTCACTGAAGTTAAGGCCCTTAGTTGTGTTTCTGTATGAATGGCACTGAGAGTGTGGAGAGGAAACTGCACTCATGGGAAGAGGGGGAGTTTTCTTTGGTCTCTCACCTGGGAAGCTTTTGAATCAAATGAAGATAAAAAAAACCAGATTTACGTACAGTAACTGAGAAGCTGGAGGTTTGTGCCAGTGGCAACGTACATGTTTGTTTCACTGAGCTTTCTCATCAGGCTGAGGAAACTACCCTGTGTTTTACTGCTTCCTATCACTTGCTAAAGGGTCAGAATACTGAGACTAGAGAGAGTTCTAGAGACTAGATCTTTTTATGAATCTTCTTTGAAGAGAGAGCAATTCCTTGAAGAAATTGTCTTTATGTCCAGTGTATTATGTAGAATACCATTTCCCCACTAGTACTTGTTCTGTAGGCACTCAGTATTTTAAAATGTGAATTAGGTGTAACTGATGCCATTATGCTTGCTAAGCATCTGAAGCTAGATCTGCAAAGCTGCCTCGACAGCTGTTCTGCAATATTGACTCCATTGCTGGTTTTGTAATTCCTTCTGTTTTCCTGCTTCTCAAAGTGTTTATTGTGCAGATCCAGCAAAGTGTTCATCATCTTTCCCTCATGTTACTCCTTGGAATGTGTGGACTTAGGAGGGACCTTTGTTTTCCAAATCTTAAATACTAACAGTGGAGTCTGCCTGAACTGGAGTGTTCAGAGGGAGCCAGCTATGTCTACCACCTATAGCTGGCATCTTGTTTTGGCAGTGGTCATTGTTGGAGATGAACTTGTTTTCAGAGTTTAGAGTACTCTTGTTCTGACTAGCTGCCTACACCTTAGCTACATTTCTCCTCTGTGTATGGATTGTTTTTTGTTTTCCAGGTCATGCACCACCTACCATCTGGTGTCCTGAGTACTGTGTTTTTACAACAGGCTAACTGCTTCTCCCAAAAAATTGAGGAGTAGGTTTTTTACTGCCTTGAAGAAATTGCAGTTTTACAGCTCCTTCATAGCATTGCTTTACCTGCTGCCAGCTTCCCCTGCAGGTCTCCTTTCTCCACCTGCCATGAGGTGTCAGCACTTGGGATGCTGGTAGAAGCCCTACCTGTTTCAGAGCAGGAACAGGGATTGCACTTCCAGCTGTTTAACACATATATGGGATGTTGCCAGTTCCTGTTCAGCTACACATTGTGAATAATCTTACTGTTGCACTTTCCTATCTGCTGGGCTACTGTTAGTCCTTGCCAGTTGTTGTTTGGACCACTAGTTATAACTTGTGCCACTATTCACAAACATTTCAGATTTTGTAATTTCTTTAGCTTATAATTAAATATTTAAAATCATACATTTATTTCTGAAACTAGAGAGACAACCTTGCAGAATTTTGTTTTACCTGTTGTAATTGATAGACTGTAATTGTATAAGGCTGTATATTCACCAAGACAATTTCTTCAGTGACCCAAACTCCTTTCCATTCTTCAGTGTCATTTTAGTCCATTCACCTGCTTAAAGCTCCAAGATCTAGCTTCCTGCATCTGACACTGCTGATTCCTGTATCTGATACTGATGCTTTTTAAAACTGTCAGGGTTGTTTTCTAGAACTGTAAAGCTGAGATAATTTTCTTTTGTCTGTGAAATAGTGATAGAGTACAATTTATAGGTCACTGATCACAATCAAGTAAAATAATGGGATTTAGTTAAGTATAATTTTGGCATCAAACATAATTTAATAATATTAATTAATTGGCTAAAATAAACATTAGAAAAGTTAATTATTAGAAATCACTAAGAAGCACAATTTTCTACTTATAAGTGGAAACTACTACTCAGTGAATTCTTTGCTTGTACAAGCAGAATTTCTGCTACAAAAACACTGAGAAAATAATGTCATTCTTTGTACTG
>VZTT01031830.1:0-34157 GCA_013400855.1 Buphagus erythrorhynchus | reverse complement strand
ATTCCTAAATTCCTTTGAAACCTCGTTGTCCATGCAGGCTGCATGTTTGCCTCATCAACTCATCTTCCAGTACACAAGGATAGTCTGTTCCTGTGCCCTCAAGATCTCTGTTTTGAAGCACCACACGTCCCATCACGACTCTGTCCTGCTCTGAGATTCAAAAGTAATTATCTTCTGATCTCTTCTTGGAGTGATCTTCATGGTCCCCATTATCTACAATCCTTCTTTTACTATTTCCCTTCATTTCCTTCTCTCTTTGGAATCTTTTCCCTCACCACATGAACACGTTTTGAGCTCTGAGTTCTGAGCTGCTGCCCCATTTTCCTCTCTCCTTACCATCAATATTATTTATTGTATGGAAAGCTGTTGGGATTTCTTCTCTCATAGTTTTACAGCATCATCGAGTCATGATTTGAGCTGGAGGGGGCTCACAGAGGGCACCTGGCACAACCCCAGCCCTAAAGGGCTCTGATTATAGCATCTATCTGAATGGATGGATTTGATTATTATTTCTTTTTTCTTTCCTTTCTTCATCTTTTGGTCAATCAACTCAACTGTTGGTCTTTAAGTATAGCCATTCCTAAGCATTCATAAAAAATCCCAGGATCACAAATCCATTTTTGGACTTGAAGAGTTGTCACTGGAATTCAGAGCTGCAAACTACAACCTTCTCTTGGCATCCCCAACTTCCTTCTTCCTACATGTGGTGGAAGAGTTATGTTGATTTTCCAGCCTCCACATGGGGATTTCAGGGGTTTGTTTGCTCCTTTCTGTCTTTTTTTTTTTTTTTGTGTGTGTGTGTGTGTGTTTTTTTTCCTCTCTTCACTGAATTTCAGCTCATTTCCTCTGTCCTGATGTCTCACAGCTCATTTCTGGACTTGTCTCTCTCCCAGAAAGGGTTCCCTATATAGAAAGTCTCAAGATTTCCATATGGCAAAACCCTCCAGAGGTTTTATGGCTGGACACTGTGAGGCTGCTCTGGAATTGCTGTTATCTGGCAGGATTGCTTTGACCCTTTTTGTTTGGACCCTGACTCCTCAGTTTTCTTGCCTCAAACCCCAACTATTTTTCCCTCCATGATCTGCCCCCATACAACCTTTCCAGTGGTGATTTTGGCATCCCACACCCATTTATTGCACCCTAAAAAGTATCCTGGGGCTTCTTCCAGATGCTCCTGAGCCTGGGAGAACTCCCAGTAAAGACCCACAGAGCTGCCCAGGCTTTGAGACCCCTTAGGAAGTGCAGATTTGGTGACAATAATTATATTTCCTGTATTTATTTCTTTAAATTGATGTTTTTCACCGAGGTCTCTGCAGGCTTTTGCTGTTTGAAGCAAAGTGTCAGTGATTGTCCCAGGAATTTCACTACAGGTGAAAAATCCCAAATCCAACAGGAGAGATGGGAATCATTGAGATGTGAGCCTTGGATGGAACAGACATTTTCAGAGGTTTAGCTATGTTTATATTAAATTTTAAAAAAGGAAAATGTTTATTTAAAACTACTAAAGCTGTGGGCAACCTTCATCTCAATTTAATCTCGGGTTTGTTCAGACTGAAAAAGTGGTTTAGGGTTTAGGGTTATGTGGCAGAACTTCTCTAATGAAGCAATTTCACTCTGGTTGCTGAAGGGGCTGGCAGAGATTTAAATTAATCAAATTTTTTTATATTTATTTTTTCTCCCCATCAGCCCCTGGGTTTGTAAAATCCAGTTCATGATTCCTGAAGTCTAAAGCTCTAAATGACACATTCTTAAGGCACCTGGTAAATTCCATTATGTCCACAGTCAGGCTGCAATTAAATGAATGGTTGGCAGTTGTAGAATTGAGAAGAAACTAGAAGGTTTTAGACTTTTATATAAACCATGGTCTTATAAAGATGAAAATTACTATTACAGGAGATTACTCAGCATTTGTCCTAGGTGCTGATTTATTTTCTCACCCTGTAGTGTAATTTTGCATATAAAATATTTGGGAACTTCACCCCCAAGAAATTAAAATATTACTTTTGCACCATTCTAGGGCTGAGATGGTGACAGGGAATATCAGAATCCTGGAATGTTTTGGTTTGGAAAGGACATTAAGGATCATCCAGTTCCACCCCCTGCCATGGGCAGGGACACCTTCCACTATCCCAGGCTGCTCCAAGCCCTGTCCAGCCTGGCCTGGGACACTGCCAGGGATCCAGGGGCAGCCACAGCTTCTCTGGGCACCCTGTGCCAGGGCCTGCCACCCTCTCAGTGAAGGATTCCTTTGTAATAAATGAGCTTTTGGTCCTGGATTGAAGCCTTCCAAACCATCTTTAGCCTTCTACAGCTGAGTGAGTGGGAAAACATTTTTCCCAGGGGGTAAAAAATTAAAGGAAATTAAATCAGAGAGAGAGAGAAAGGAATGTGAAGTTCCTGGGCAGGAAGTTCCTGGACAGTCCTGTAGACTGAAAGGACTCGTGGTACTCTTCCATGGTACTGCAGCTCTTCTGCACCCTTGGCTGCAGCATTGGGCAGGGGCATATTCTCCATGCTGAAAGGACAGGGATTGGGTAAAACTTGCTGGGAATATTTGGGAGTTCAGTGGAGTGGAGAGAATGTGTCAGGCCATAAAGAGGCTGGGAGACTTTGCACCAATGACGTCCAAGCCTTTATGCAGTAGCTGCAGAGTAAATCTTGCATCAAACAACCAGGATGTGATCCCAGTTCCTCACTGCTGGTGAAGCCTTCCTGGGAGGAAAGACTGGGAAACATCCTGACCTTTTAACATCCTGACCTTGGACACTTTGAAAACTTTGCAAAAGGAGATGGAATTTGAAAGCCAATATTGTTCTTTTCTGAAGCTGGGTATTTCCCACTTCTCCTGCTTCCACAGGTTAATGCAGTGCTTGTAAGGATGGCTCTGGCTGGGATTTTCTCTCCTGTCTTGCATCTGGAATTGGCATCTGAAATTCTCCCAGTGCTCTCTTCAACCTTTCTGGGATAAATCTTCCTGAAGGAAAACTGAGGTGGCACGAAAAGGTGTTTGGTTCTTGTTCTTCACAGGACCTGGAACTGGGGCTGTGGTAAAAACCACAGTCTGGGACATTTACAAATGAGTTGGATTTGCCAGAGGGAGTGTGAAAGATTGGGCAGGAAATAGAGAAAAATCAGCTGAATATTGGCCAAAAAAGAGTTCTAAAGGTCCCTGCTCTGGCTTCCTGCTCCAAGCAGGGATGTCCCATCTCCTGGAGCAAAGTCACCATTCCCTTGTCCAGCCTAATCTTAAAACTCTCCAAGGAAGAAGCATCACCTATTGCACTGCTTCAGTTTTCCTGAAGTTTTCCATCATGTCCCAGGACGACTTGGAGCTGCTTAAAAAAAAATCCTGGGGGAATAAATCCCAAGAAAAGTGATTTAAACTAAGGAATCTGGGATTTAACAGGGATTATTGCCACTGTTTGCTTCAAAAAGCTGTTGAGCCTGGTCCTTATTGTCAGGAAAATGGGAATATATCTAATCTCCATGGATTTGGGGGTGTCCACAAGAGCACAGGATTAATTCATAGGCATTGCATTATATTTTTTTAATCTTCCATCATGTGTCCTTTCTGGACAGGCTCTTAGAGACTTGGAGAAATAATAAATAAGAAATAATTTGACAGTCTGGGAGAGATCCCTCCACCTGGGAAACCTGAGAGAGCTGAAACGCTTTTGGAACACTGGAAAAGTCAGAGCCTTTTGCACTGTTGGTTTATTGTCCTGCTGCTGCAAAAAAATGAGGAAAAATTCAGATTTTAAACTCACCCCCAGCATGTCCTTGAGCAACATTGGGTATTTTATGGATAAAGCTCCCTAAGCAGGACATCTCCATGGAATGCAGGCTCATTTAGGAAATGTTGTATCATTTGGAAACTCTTGATGAAAGGCCTGTAATAAAGTATGGGAGTTAACCTTGTAGCCTTATTTCTCCTTTTATGGCTGCAGAAGATACTTTTCCAATGTGGAGGTTCCAGATTAAGGATAGTGAAAGAGTGGAAGGGAAGGATTTCAATTGTCAGGAGCTTTGAAGTCATAATGGGACAATGACCCTGTGACCCTGTGTTCCTGCTGGAGTTCAGGAGAAGCACTGGATCACTTCTCAGTTTAGGGGATCCACATTTTCCATCCAGGCCCAAGTTGTTATCAGTATCCAGGGCTTGGAGAGGATGAGGTAGCCATGGGAAAAGGGACTTCAATTTCTTCAAATCCCAGAATGGCTTGGGTTGGAAGAGGCCTTAAGCATTCAAAATTCCACCCCCTGTCATGGGCAGGGACACCTTCCACTGTCCCAGGCTGCTCCAAGCCCTGTCCAACCTGACCTTGGACACTTCCAGGGATCCAGGGGCAGCCACAGCTTCTCTGGGCACCCTGTGCCAGGGCCTGCCCACCCTCCCATGGAAGGAGTTGACAAGGTGGGGGTCAATTTATCAATGTTCTTGGAGGTCTTCTTATTCCCTCTTTGTGTTTGTCTCTTAACTTATTAAATAATATTAAAGTGTGGCTGCTGAGTCCTTCATGAAGAAAATGTGTCAAGGACCATTTCATGTGGCTCTGGCTGCTGAATTCTGTTCTCTCTTCTTTTTAGAGGAAAATATTGCAAATAAATGGTTTCCTCTTTATCTGTGCCAGTTTCCTGGGGTTTTGTCATTTCCTGGGTCTTTGGCTTTGCCTGGCTTTGAATGATCTGATCAAGGCTGGCAGATAAGTTCCCAGTGCAGGGTGATTTGTCTGCAAGGCACCAGTTTCTAGAAACTCTTCTGATTTGTTCAAGGTTTAATTGATTTGTCCTTGAATGGGATAATTAACATTTAATGTATCTTAAAAATGCTCTTGTTGCCCACTGGCTGATTAAAACAGCAATGGATGGGATGTGTCAGGGTTTTATTTCACTTTAGTGAAAATGTGGTCATTTCATACCCCTGGGTTGTTTCACTTGGGGAATATAATTAATTACGGACTAGTGAGACTCTGGTTCATTAAAATAATTCTGAATAAATTACACGAGTAATTGGGTTGAACCATTAATGGGTTTGGCAGGCAAGGAGGTTCTACCATCCCAGTGTGTCACTCAGATTTGGGTTTATCTGTCACTTCAGACTAAATTTAAGACACAGTTTACCTACAAATATGAGTTTTAGTTTCTGTAGAATATTCCTAAAGCTGTGTTTGCTCTTCCCTGCCTTTTGAGCTGCTGGAAACACTGTAGTAAGTTCTATCAATATCATTGAGGTTTTCCTGGGAGCAATGGGAATGGTGAGCCCACTGGAAATGGTTTTACCATCAGTGGAGAGGGATTTCTGAGCATTGTTCCCATCCCAGCAGTGGGAAACACCAGTGGAACACAGTGGCTCCCTGCAGGGATTAAAACTGTTCATGTGGCACTTGGGGTCAGGGTTTAGGGGAGGACTGGGCACTGTTGGGTGGATCATTGGACTTGATGATCCTAGAGGGCTTTTCCAACAGTTCTGTGATTCCTTGCTTGTCCTGATGCTGGCAGATCCAGTCATGGTGGAATGGGTGCAGTTACAGGGGTTTAAAACAGATTCCATGCAGGACTTGGAAGCAAAGGATTAGGGATGAGATACTCATCTCTTTCAGCCTTAGAAGTCAGCAACAATAAGGATTTCAGCTGGATATGGGAATACCTGCAGTGTATATCCTCACTGTGTTGTGGCAGCTCTTGGATTTAATTGGAATTCCCTTCCCAGGCAGGTGGATTCCTCAAGGGGTGGCACAAATGGAGTTTCTGTGCCCAGAGAAAAGGCAGAGCAGGGGCTGTGACAGATGGCAACCCACAGGTACTGGAGAGGGCTCCAGGAGACCTCAGAGCTCCTCCCAGGGTCTAAAGGGGCACCAGGAGAGCTGGAGAGGGACTTGGGACAAGGGATGGAGTGCCAGGACACAGGGAATGGCTTCAAACTGCCAGAGGGCAGGGTTAGATGGGATATTGGGATGGAATTGTTCCCTGGGAGGGTGGGCAGGCCCTGGCACAGGGTGCCCAGAGAAGCTGTGGCTGTGCCTGGATCCCTGGAAGTGTCCAAGGCCAGGCTGGACCTTGGGGCTTGGAGCAGCCTGGGATAGTGGAAGGTGTCCCTGCCCATGGCAGGGGTGGGATGAGCTGATCCTTAATGGCCCTCCCAATACAAACCATTCCATGATTCTCTGGCTTCCAAGTGTTCCCATCCCAGCACTGCCAGTAATCCCTCTGTTTGCCTGAAGGACTCAGAAAAGCCCAGAGGAATTAACAGGAGGTGAAATTTTTGTTTTGCTGAAATGGGATTTGTGACATGGAGGCTCCTGGCTGCAGGCACATGTTTCAGGAAAGGCTGTTTGGCACTTTGAAGTGTGAACACCTGGATGGAAGCTGAGCTGAGGGTGCCACTTTGCATAGGCAAACATCCCAAATCCATCTGCCACCTTCCCTTGGCACTCCAGGTTCTGGAAGTTCCAGTCTGACTTTGGCTCTGGGCTCATCACCAGCAAAGAGAGAGCCACAGGGAATTGTGTTCCACTGGGGTTTGCTACCTGTGAGTTGTGGATCTGGAAAGTGCTATTTGTCAGGAAATAAATAGTTATTATTTTCTTTATAGATTAAATATATAGGGAATATCAATCCCAAATATCAATCCCAGAATGGTTTGGGCTGGAAGGGACCTTAAAGCCCACCCAGTGCCACCCCTGCCATGGGTAGGGACACCTCCCACTATCCCAGGGTTCTCCAAGCCCTGTCCAAGCTGGCCTTGGACACTTAAACAGTGGGATCCTTCCTTGAAACACACATTTGGAATGTGAATATTCCCAGAAGACAGAAACTTTTATCTAAAACTTCACTTTTTTCTGAATGCACCAACATTCCCCTTTTTAGAAAACTAATTGAGGAGGAATTTGATTCCCATGGAGACACTGACATCTCAAGGACACCCAGTGCTACTTTCTGCCAAGCCTGAAAGACCCATGGGAATATTAATATCAGAACATTTATTAGGAAAACATAATTCTTAATTTCCAGGTGACTTTCCCAGACTATTCCAGGGCTGTTTTTCAAAATCCAGGGCTATAATTCAGCCTCATGTCTGGGCTTTTTTCCCATACATATTTTATTTAAGCTTTGAGTTTTATTTTGTCTTTTGACAGACATTTTATTTTATAAAAACCCTTTTAATTCCTAATCAAATTTCCATAAGTTCTTGCCCATTTTAGCACTGGAATTGGTTTAGTGCAGACCCTCTCATGGGGGAGGAGCACTTTTGCTCCTGAGTCCTTCCTGTGCTGAATGGCCTCATATTCAAACACCATGTTGGAATTCATCCCAATTTGTTCTTAAATACCTGCTTGCCTCATAGAAATAAAAGGAAGAAAAGTTTCATGAAGGGTCATCATGGCTTGAAATGATGAGTGTAATAATTGCTGAGGTTTTTATTGTGCCTTCCCAGTGCTGAGTGCTGAACCTTCCACCTTCGTATTTGGGTGTCCAGCAGCACCTGCCATATAAAACCCCTATAAAATCACCTAAAAGGTGTCCTCAGAGCAGTGAAATCCTTTGTGGCAGGGTGGGACATGTCCACCAGAAGGAGAGAAGCTGCTCCACAGCACAAAAGAGGTGGAGATGTCAAGGTCAGCAAGTGTCACTGCCATAAATACATTTTTGGGATATTCAGAGCAGTAGCACCATCCACCAACACACCACAGCAGTGGGAGATAAGCCTGGGAATGGGGATCTATCCCTTTCCTCCCGGGAATCTGCTGGGTGACAACCCTAAATTGCTCTCCTAACACTGCTGTTGTATTCCCAGCACCAGAATCCCCTGTAGGTCACCCCCACCAGGGCCAGGAATTCATTTCTTTCCATGCCAGTTGGATTCCTTGAGTAGGATTCTCACAGGAAGCACAGTAACTGTGAGATTTAGTTTAATTATGGCACATAAAACCTTGATTATTTATTTATTTTTACTAAATCAAGAATAGGCAGGTGGTTGTTGCATCTCCCCTGTTGCAACTATAGGCCAAGATGCAGGTGAAGTTATAGAAATTATTACAAATAAAAGTAATTATTAGAAATTATTTGAATTAATAGAATTACTAGAATTATTGGAAATCATTACAAATAAAAGTATTCAAAGCTTTAAAAAGACATTTTTAAGTCTCCCTCTTTTTAAGGGGTAGAAGATGACCAAATTTGGGTACCACTCCTCAGAATACCCAATAAAGCTGATTCTTATCTCCCACCTGAAAGTCATGGTGTAATCAGAAAATACCCAATCAAATCAAAGTGAAGATAGAGATGCTGGGCTTTGAGCTCTTATTGCTAAATTCTGGGCTTTGAGCTCTTATTGCTAAATTCAAGCTAATGGTTTTTTCCCTTTTTTCCCCCTATCTGATGTGTCTTGTCCTAAATGCTTTAGAACAACCTTATTAAGAATATTGTAACAAGGTCAGGTGTACAGTGCTGGAAGGTAGGAAAATGCATTAAAGAACTCAAATAGCAGCAAATTAGGAACCTCTGGATAGTCCTGTGGCATAACTTAAAAGCCACCAGGGAAGACCTCATTTTTAATTTCTGAAAACCATCATGAGCACCATTCTCATCTGATCTCAGCACTCATCTCCTGAGGCCCCACAGGACAGGAGGTTTCTGCAGGGACTCTCCCAGGCAGCAGCAGGTTCTGTGGAGCAGCCACCAAAGACCAGGCACTGACCCACCTGCTCTAGGTGCTCCTTCGAGGTTCTCCAGTTTCCTGAGCCAAGCAATGGGGTTTTATCCTCATTTTTAGGGAAGAGAATGGTGAACATCAGGAAACAGCTGGATGTGGCTGTGTCTATGGGGTTACAGAATGGTTTGGGTTGGAAGGGACCTTAAAGCCCATCCAGTGCCACTCCTGCCATGGGCAGGGACACCTTCCACTGTCCCAGGCTGCTCCAAGCCCCAAATTCCAGCCTGGCCTTGGACACTTCCAGGGATCCAGGGGCAGCCACAGCTTCTCTGGGCACCCTGTGCCAGGGCCTGCCCACCCTCCCAGGGAAGGAGTTGACAAAATGGGGATCAGTCAAAGACTGGACTTGATGACTTTGGAGTTCTTCTCCAAATTTAATGAATTCTGTGATCCATGTCTGCATCAATCACCTGGATCTGCCTGATTTCCATGGGGGAAAACCACCCCACATAGATCAAAGTTTGGCTTTCCAACCTTTCATCTTCCTGAGAACCCAACATCCATTTGCCATTGGCTTTGATATAAAGATACATCACTGGGATTAATAAACACAGCATGCTCTACTAAATTTTTATAGATTTTAATGTGAAAGTAATAAAAGGTGCCATTGGAAAAAGCTGTACTTGAAAAGCCATTTCATAAAAACCCTTGTAAAAATCCCATCAGGCATTAAAATCTCACTTCCTAAAAGGGAATGAAATGCAACAGGAGGGATTCGACTCCAAGGTACCCCAGTTTGAGGGCATGTAGCAAAAACCCCATGTGATTTCAGGGATATTGGTAAAACAAAGCATTTCTTAGAGAACAACAATTCAGCCTGTTGAGCTCTAAAAATACTATTTTACAGATTTTATACTCAATATAAGCAAAATGTACAACTCTCCAAATAGAAAATATACCAGCTCCCTCTAATACTTCGTTTTATGCCTTGTGAGCATCTTGTTAGCACTTACTCACTGCTCCTAAAATATACTTCTATTCCCAATGGCTCCAGCCGAAAGGTTTAAGCCCTGCCAAGGGTTGTACAACAAGATCTACCAAAAAAACCCAAAAAAAACAACAACAAAAAAACAAAAACAAAACAAAACAAAAAAAAAAACAACAAAACAAAACAAAACAAAACAAAAAAGCAGCAGCCCTTTGTGATAATTGACTGTAATATTTATGAAGCTGAGGCCTCAGGTCTTTCAAGGCTCTGTTGATCAAGGAAATTCTGCTCTGTCTTTACTGCACTGAGAATTCTAAAAGTAAAAAAACTCCCAGGAGCTGCTCCTGAGATTCTACCAGCTTGGAGAAAAGGAGGCTCAGGGGGAACCTGCTGGCTCTGCACAACTCCCTGACAGGAGGGGACAGCCAGGGGGTGTCAGGGTCAGCTCCCAGGGAACAGGGACAGGACAAGGGGAAACGGCCTTGAATTGCACCAGAAGAGGGTTAGGACGGATATTGGGAAAAATTCTTTTACAGAAAGGGCCGTCAAACATTGGAACTGACTGCCCAGGGCAGGGGTGGAGTTCCTGTCCAATGGATTGGGAGCAGTGGGAGCTATGGGAGCTCTGTTGGAGCAGGACTTCAAGCAGTTTGGGGATGTAGGAAGGTTTAAAAAAGCAAAACAATAGGAATTACCTCAAATATTTTTACATTTAGGGCAAATTATGGCAGCCTAAGGTAAAACCATGAGACAGAGGCTGAAGTATAAACTTCTCTCTTCTTAAATTGAGTTGCTGACAGCTTGCCAGAAGCAAAATTGTTGTAACTTCCCAATGTGGTGAGGTTGGCTGAAAATTCCAAGGAGAAAAACAGATCTATGAATTTCATCTCTTAAATAATGTCCTGGTGTTTTCCAGTAGTGTGGTGACATACCTGGGAATGTTTAGGAACGTGGATATTATTGCCTCCTAATTCCACTGTGGGGTTAAGGAGCTGAAAAGGGCACAAGAGCTCTCCTGATGGGATTTTTGGCACTTGTCCACAGCCAAGGATCTCCTGAGGGCTCCCAAATCCTCACCTCTTGGATTTCCACAGCCAAGAGCCCCTGCAGCAGCTGTGACCTTTGTGCAGGTGCTGAGGTCTGGGCTGGGGGAGCTGTAAAATACCAGGGGGTGACACAGAGCTGGGAGCTGGAGGGGACCAGGTGTGTCCAGGGGAAATGCTGGAGCACCAGGGCCATGGAGCGCTCGGAGAGCGAGGGCGACTCCACGGATGAGAAATGCAGATTTTCGGGAAGCAGCTCCGAGGAGGAAGGGGATGAAGGCCAGGGAGTGTCCAAGTCAGTCTCCTTCTCCTTCTCCTTCTCCTTCTCCTTCTCCTTCTCCTTCTCCTTCTCCTTCTCCTTCTNCCCTCTCCTCCTTCTCCTTCTCCCTCTCTTCTCCCTCTCCTCTCCTTCTCCCTCTCCCTCTCTTCTCCCTCTCCCTCTCTTCTCCCTCTCCTCTCCTTCTCCCTCTCCCTCTCTTCTCCTTCTCCCTCTCTTCTCCTTCTCCTTCTCCCTCTCTTCTCCTTCTCTTCTCCTTCTCCTTCTCCCTCTCTTCTCCCTCTCCCTCTCCTCTCCCTCTCTTCTCCTTCTCCCTCTCCCTCTCTTCTCCTTCTCCCTCTCTTCTCCCTCTCTTCTCCTTCTCCTTCTCCTCTCCCTCTCCTCTCCCAGAAATTAATTAATTAATTGCTAATAAGTTGCACTTTACACATTGCACATAAGTTGCACTTTACACATTCTAATAGCTGCTTATGCACTTAGTTCTGTGCTGTTAAAATAATTGCTTGTATTTAATGCACTTGTAGTAATTAACTACCTGTTGCATTTAATGCAGTAATTACTTTTTGCTTGTTATAATTCCTTGTTGCACTGCTAGCAGTTATTTTGCCTTTAAAGCTGTACATTTACTGGGAGTAACCTCTGCATTTAATGTTTTGCACTGGTAGTAATTAGTTGTTTCATGTATTTACTAGTAATTAGTTTTCAATTTAATGCTGTGCAGTGGGAGTAATTACCTTTGTTTTTAATGCTCTGCACTTGCAGCAGTTACTGTTTCAGTTAATACCAGGGTTACTTGTTGCATTTAATGCAGTGCACTTGCAGTAAATTCTGCATTTAATGTCTTGCACTTGTAGTGGTTACTTTTCCCTTCAATGCTATGCATTTACCAGTAATAACTTCTGGGTTTAATGCTTTCTACTTGTAGTAATTATTACATTTAGTGTGCCCTTATAGTAATTACTTTTGCAGTTGGTGTAGTTCACATGTAGTAATTTTTTGTTGCAATTAATGCCATGCACTTGTAGTAATTCCTTCTGCATTTAGTGCTGTGCACTTAGTAGTGGTTAATTTTCCATTGAATGCTGTGCAGTGGTAGGAATTACTCTTGGACGTGTAGTAATTACTTGTTGCACTTAATATCATGCACTTGTAATAGTAACTTCTGCACTGAAGTCTGTGCACTTGTAGTAATTATTTGTTAATAATTATTAACAAATAATTTATTTGTTATAAATTATAACAAATATATACATTAAATGCCACCTACTTGTAGTATTTACTCTCTCATTTAATGCTGTGCACTTGCTGGTAGTTTCCCTTGCCTTTAATCCCCTCTTAGTAATTTCTTTCCCAATTAATGCCTTGCACTTGGAGTTTTTCATGCCATGCACTTCCAAGGTTTCATTGGCCTTTAATGCCATGGATTTCTGTACCTCCCTATGCTGCAGCTGCTGACCAAAGTCACATTCTAGAAAAAGATGGATTAATAGAAGATAACAGAAATTTCAGCAGTCCCTTGTGCATCTGAATGCATAATTTCAAATTTTATTGAAAATGTTTGAACTGAGGCCACCAATTTTATTGTATTTTCCTGGTCTGTAATTATCTAAGTACAAAACAATAACCAAATAATGTCTGTGGTCCATAAATTTAAAGAGATAAATATCTTTTTCTGGCATCTGGGATAATGGGAAAAATGTGTTGAGTTTTAATGAGAATTAGTAGACACCAACAAGTTTGAATTCTCTTTTTAATGGATCAATATGTTGGCAAAAGCTGGCTACAGCAGCTTAATGAGGAATTCAATATTATCCATCCCTTTCCTTTCTGTATGTACCCAAGTTTTAGGAGTTAATAGAGATAATTATCCACTGCTATTCCTCTGCTTCTTTCTCCCAGCTTTAAATTAGCACAATGTGATTTATCAGTGGGGTGAATTAGCACTAATGCACACTTAATTCCAGGCCAAATAGACTCAGAGTCAGCATTCCAGCACAGGCTGGAATATTAATGTTCTTCCCTTGTATTTCTGCTTGCTCTGCTCTAAAGGTATGAACATGAAGAGATCTCCAAAGCAATTAAAGTTAATTAATGATGGCCTTGAAGGGAGAGTGCATGTGCATCACCTTTTTTAAACCATATTCCTGCTTTAATACCTCCAGTCTTTAAATGGGAATTTCTATTCCTAGCAGCACCTGTAAATCTCATTTTCTGCTGCAGTGGAAGCATAGAGTGGTGTTCCAGCCTAAATGAATGAAGGGTGTTTGGAAGAGGGGAGGTCTCTCTTGCCTGTAATCCACTTACCCTTGGAACATGGAAAGGTTGGAGGGAACGGGGATAAAGTGAACCCAGAAAATGCAGCGCTGACTCTTAAACACTGGAACACCAAATCAAACTTATTAAAATGAATTAAATTGATATTTTTATTAGTCTTGGAATTCTAGTCTTTTATTAGCCTATATGGATGGTGAAAACAGCAAGGAAAACCTGTGAAAGCCAGAAATTTGTCCTCAAAGTGCTTGAAGAACCCTTGCTGGAAATCAGAAGATTGTCATGGAAATAACTGAAGAAATGTGTTTTTTCTTGCAGGGAAGATGTCAGAACAGCCAATGTCATCGCAGCTGAAGCGGTCACTTGTCTGGTCATAGACAGAGAGTAAGTTCCTCCTTCTGCCTGGGGCTGGGGGAAAACTCCAATTTAAACCTTTTCTAGAGCTTAAGCAGAGCCTTGGATCATCTTCTCCAGAGAGGCCTCATAATTTGGGGTGATAAAGTCACAGATGTGTCCTTGATGAGTGGAGAGAAGGTGCCCCTAAATCAACCAGACAAAACTCAATAGTGACAATTAGAATCACAGAAAGTCCAAATGGAAATAAAGGAGGAGCTGGAATTACTGTGGGAAGGGAGCTGGGTGTTACAGTGGGACACAGGTGGAGTTCACATCTTGAAAGGCATCAGCTCCTGGCAAATGTTGGAGCAGGGTGTTATCCCAGTCCATGTGGGGATGGAGAGTCCTTGGGAGAAGGCCACAGCCCTGCTGGGAGCTCTGTGGCTCAGAGGAGATACAGGAGATCAGAAGAGTAAAATAATAATTTGTATAGGAAGCTTGAGAGAATTAAGGGGAATTAATGCAGAAAAATACATGCCTGGATGCTCTAGTGCTGCAAATCCAGCTGCTCTCTGCATTTACTGGGAATGGAATTAAAAAATTACATAAAAATGACATAAAATGACATAAAAATTGAACATGATTCCTGGGCTGGTTTTACTGTTGTGAAGCACTGGCACAGACCAGCAAAAAGCATGGACACACCTTCATGGGAATGTGGTATGGATCTGTGAAACCTGCAGAGAGGGTGAATAGGCATTGATTTTCACTGCCTCCCCCAGTGCAGGAGCTCCAAGAAACCTGCAGGAGGGAGCCAGAAACTATGGAATAACAAGAAAATATTACTGATGTTGAAAAGGAAAATAAATCCATTGGATTTCTGAACTATGTGGGACCCATCTCTGGGCCAGGAGCTTTCAGAGCAGCGTGGATTGTTGGGGTGTGTCTGGGCAGGGCCAGGAGCTGGATCCATGATCCCTGTGGATCCCCAGAAGTGATTCTGGAGCCCTTGTGTTCTGGTGAGAGATGGAATTCTGTGCTCTTTCAGGGCTGATCTCCATCCCTTCAATCCTGCTCTGACACAAGTGGTCTCACAAGCCTCTGTTTCTGGAAATCCAGTGTTCTGTAAAGGCTGAGCTGGGGAATACCTTCAGAAATCCTGATAAGTTCTGATTTATGTTAATTTATTATTAATTGCAAAACCCATGGTCTGTCCATTGAACACAGGTGGGGCACACATGAGAGCTCCTTTCTCAACCTAGTAGGTCCAACACCCACCCTCCCTTCTCATGCTGTGGGGTGAAGAGAGGAAGAAAAATTTGATTATTTAACAAGAGAATATTTTAATAATCTTTATGCTTTTAATAATTAGATAATTTAGCAATCATTAATTCAGAGAAATAAAAAGCAACAAGTAATTTATGCTTTTTATTTTTATACTTGTGCAACAGATATTTTTCGTTTGCACTGTGAAAGTTAAACACCCCAAATAATTCAATAATTCCTGATAATTTTGCAGACTGTTCCTTTCCTTGTCTCCTGTGCCTTGTCCTCAGCATACAATGCCCTTGAAACAGTAAGGAAGTACAAGTTAAATTTAAACTGATGAAGCTGTGGTAAATCTACCCCAGAGATTCTATTAACACTCTGCAATTAGCAGAGTAACACTAGTTATAAAATTCTTATTTATAGTGCAAGAAAAGTGACCCTATTGATAACCCTATTTATAGCTCAGAGCAGGCTGTCCTGTGTCCTGGACTGTGCTGAATTTCGTGTCCCAGCTTTTCTTTAGGCCGTTTTTTTATAGGAATGAAAATAGCAGGAGCAAAATTTCACGTGGAGATAAACTACCAGGACTTGTGGCAATTTGGGAAATTGGTGAGGAAAAAAGAACCATTTTTTAATTTCCAAATAGAGCGAATTTTACACCTTTTGGGTTGTGGTGGTGGATGCAAATGTTGAGTGACACAGAAGAGAGCAATGGGAGCAGGGAGTGGGTGCTCCCTGCAGCTGGAATCTGTTCCATGCAGCAGGAGGGATGACACAAGTCACTGAAGCTGCCAAATATTTCCTTTTCCCAGACAAGCTCTTTGCCTAATCAGATGGAACCACTGAAGCAGCAATTTCCATGCTCTGTGGGTGTCCCCATCTGAAGCAGCTCACTAAAACTGGTGTTGGAGTTTCAAAAAACAAGTGATGGGAAAAGACCTCTTCCTTAACACATGGAATTCCTGGAGAATTCCAGTCTCAGTGACCAACATCACCCACTGGAATTATCTGCAGCAGGGTAACTCTTCCAAATTCATTGTGAAAGGCTTCCCAAGGCATCCAAAAATTGTTCCAGCAGCCACACTCCCTTCTCATTAACAAAGAGAGTCCCACCTTGGTGCCACAGGAAGTTATTCCTAAGGGAGGTGTGAGCCTGGTCTGGATTTGCCAATATTCCCAGCAATTTTAGGGCTGGTTTAGTTGTTGCAGAGTTTGTAGTTTGGGGGTGAATAACATGGAAAACTTTCATCACAGGGATGAGCCAGGAGCTCTGGGCAAGTTGGGTTTGAGAAGGGAATTGCTTAAGCATGAAAAGAGGGAATGCTTTGCCTAAATGGATCTCTGGAATTTATAAAATATGTATGAACTGGCTACAGGGCTGAAGCAGTGGGAGTCAGAAATACCACAAGGGAAACCAAACTGGAGCTCGTGATGGGTTTTTAATTACCAGATGATGTTGGTGCTACCTTGCTTTTTAATTTCCTTGTGAAACTGGAAGAGGGCTCTTCCAGTCCCCAATACACCCCAAAGACTCCCAAAAAGTAGTACAGCTATTTTTGCCAGTCTAGGAAGATGTGATTTGCAAAGTGCATTTCCAGCATCCTTTTCTGGCATAGGAATGAGCAAAATCCTGATCTAGCAATGACAACAACCTAGAGGAAGCATTTAATGCATCCTATGGACTTCGTTCCCACTTTGTTCCTTGTCCTGAAAATATTTTTTATGAAAAGCATTGGCATTTTTTCCATCTTGCAGTTGTGTTTTTGAGTCACTTCCTTTACTGGAATAATGAATTTCAGTGGGATTTGGTCCTTTATGCTCTTAATCCTTCCCTGTGAAGGTGGGGAGGCCCTAGCACAGATTCCCAGAGAAGCTGTGGATGCCTCTGGATCCCTGGAAGTGTCCCAGGCCAGGCTGGCTGGGGCTTGGAGCAGCCTGGAATAATGGAAGGTGTCCCTGCAGGGAAGGTATCCATGGCAAGGGTGGGACAGGATGGGCTTTAAGGTCCCTTTCAACTCAAACTTTTTTAGGAATTCTGTGGTTCTCATTGGGAGCACCATTCATTTTGGTCCCCCAAGGAAGAAGACTGCCAGGAAAAAAACCACAAAATTGTGTAGTACTACCTGGTCAGGTGTATTTGAAAGAAAGAACTTGGAATTCAGGAAAAAAAAAATTCCAAGGAATTTCCCGTTATCATCAAAATTTCAGCACAGAAGAGGAGGTACCATAATCCAGTGGAGAAAATGAAGTGAGGGGGTGACAAGGCTGAGGAAATGAGGGTGGCAGCCCTGTAAGGGACCACAGCACAGGGCAGGCTCCATGCTCAGGCTCTCTGCTGAGCTGGGATTGAGTTATCCAGTGTTCTTCCTGCCAGCCATGGAGCACAGAACCAACCATTTGCTCACGGAATTGGCTTGGAAACTTCAACAAAATCCACACAGTGTTCATGGGAATTGAAAAATAAAAGGCCAGCTGGATATCTGACTATCTGAGGGGATTTGGAGAAGCCTTTGGATACTTGAGGAGCCACACAGCTCATTGCAGCCCCACCATTTCCTGCTGCTCCAACCTCCACTCTGGGGACACAATTAATATTTCCCAGCACTTCTCAGATGGCTTTTAGGCATTTTTATTTCAAAGTGCTTTTTTTTATTTTTTTAACAATTCATGGACTTTCTGTCTTTAGGACTTGCCTTGACCCTACAAGATCAAGGCTGTTATTAATGAAGTTTTTTCCTGTGGTGGCACTGCAGGAATTCATCCTCTGGGAAAAAAGTTACTATGGGAGCTGCTCAATGGTGTTGCCTCCAAATTGTTCTGATCTTGGCCTTGTCAGAGCTCCTCCTGGTGAGTTTCCAGGCTCCTTGGAGGGGTTATTAGATTTGTTCCAGAAGTACAGTTGGGGAAAAGTTAACAAATATGTGCTGGATTTGATGGATTGGTCCTTTAGGAAGTTGTCTGTAAAAGGTCTTCTGATAAAAATGGTGCAGACATGCCTTGAGCATCTGTTCTCTGGATCAGTTTGAATGAAGATGCACAGGCAGACTTCACTTGCAGCCCCTTTGTATGGAGAGAAAACAGGAGGGAAAGGCTTCAGACTCATTCCTGACATTTGGATCGTCACTGGCACCCTCAGGGACAAGTTGGTGCAACTTTATAATTCTTTTTTTTTCACACCTACCTCTTGAAACTGAGAAAGCGTTTGAAAGTGTTCATGGCTGCTCCTGAACTGTCGGAATATTTACACTGAGATTGATTCAGGTTCATCTTTTATTTATATGGGATTTTTTTCCCCTCCATATAATTTATTTATGGCGCCAACAATGTTTTCCTGGAGCTCAGAGAATTAGCAACACTGTGGGTGTTGGGAGGACAAAACTGCCTCATGCAAATTGAGAGAGAGGAGCTGATGGATCAGAGCCAGGAAAACTCAAGGCACAGCTGCTGCTGACAGAGTTATAGAACTACCTGGAATTTACACTGAATGCTGTTTTTCCAGCTTCTCATCTTCTTCAGCTGCACATGTCAAGAGGATGCACTTTTTTTAAGGCAACATTTTAAATATTTCAGCTATTTTCTGCTTTTCCACTTTGCATTTCCCATTATTGTCTGTGTTTCAAAACCTGGGTTTGGTTTTAATCAGGGAGAGCTGTGAGGTGTCAACAAAGGTTATTGGATTGGCCCTCCTGGCAAGGGAAATTGGAGAAAAATGAAATAAAAGAGTATTATCTTGGCATGACTGACCTCATATAAGCTGAGCCGAGCTCGTTCACTGGAGATTTTAGGGTTTGCTGCTTTGCTGTTTCTCCCAGTTGGAGCGAAGTTTATCCATGGGGAAAATTGGTTATGAGGAGAGAATAGAAAAAAAGAAGAGAAAAGGCCATGAGGAGAAAAAAAATCTGAGCAATTTCTGATTGAATTCTGAGGGAGGTTGGACTGAGCCAAGACTTCAACGTTGAGATGGGCAGTAGAAAAGGGACTCAAGTGAACTTTGATAGATTGCCCAGTACTGAGTCTGGCTTAAAATTTTTAATAAAAATTAAGGGGTTTAGAGAAACTGTTGTTACTCCTTTCAGTGACTTTTTCTTCTTTGCTGTTTCACTAGAAAAGATTTATTTGCATTGCCAAAAACAAGGGGGTTTTTAACCCTGCCATATTTTCCTAAGCAAACCAAGCCTAAATCACAATTTAGGTCCTAGGTGATGTTTTATGGTCTTCCAGGATGGTGTTACTGTGTTAATTAATTGCCTAAATACCTGTTTGGGGTGCAATTAGGCATTAATACCCCAGTCCTGCTTTGTTCTCACTGTAGCCTTGCAAGGTTTGGCTTCATCCTGTGAGAACATTCCCAGCAACAGGAAAATAAAACTTGAGGTTTTGGAGGAACTGAGTTGTTCCTGTTTTCACTGCTGAGCAAGGAATTTGGGGTTGAAAAGTTACTCTTATTATTAACACATCCTAATATTAAAAATATTAGTAATTACAAGGCTGGTTAAAATTACTAACAAGAGTTTATGTGAGAGCAAAGGGATTTGTGCCTTCTCCTCCTCATTAATGAATTAATTAATTAGCTTTCCCCGTGCTGCATAAATGATCCCCTTGATTGTATGATTTAAAATATAATAAATTAAGTGGAGAGGAAGACTGGGGAAATTGGTGTGGGCAGAGGGCATTTCCTGAGCTGTAATTCTCAGCAGAGAATCCCAGGATGGGTCAGTCTGGAAGGACACACAGTGGGCACCTGGTGGCACCTCCCTGCTCCAGCAGGGCCATCCCAGAGCACAGGGCACAGCATTGTGTGCACACAGCTCTGCAACAGCCCCAGGGAGGAGAATTCCTCTGGAAAAGCCCTTAGAGCAGCTCCAGATCCAAACCCTCTCTCCCAGCTGTCACCTCCTGCCCCACAGTGATGGGGAAAATCCAGCTTTTTCCAACAGGATAATTGTGCCTCCCTTGGTTCTGCTGTAAGTGCTGTCTCTGCTCTGCACACATCCATGGGGTACATTCCATAGGGTCAGGCATCTCCTGAAGGACCTGCTCAGGGCTGTCAGTGTGTCTGAGCCCTCCAGGGTCCCACTGTTCCTGTCCCAGAACACAGAGTCTCCCTGGCTCACTCCATGCCTGGCAGGACATTGCATTTCCCCAGCTGCCCTGGATTTTCCTCACCTGCTAAGTGCCATTCATTCTCTTTGATCCTACAAATCCTCCTTGAGAAAGGGCCATATTAAATGTCCCCTTCTTATTCCTTAAGTCAGAATTGTGGCCCTCAATGGGGATTTTAGGTTTTTTCTTTCTTTTTTTTTCAATGTTTCCATTCATTTTTTCATCAACTTAGGGCAATTCCTGTTCTTCAGCTCTGTGTTTTGTGCCTCAGAAATGAAAGGAGCACAGAAGAATTGCAGGATTTTCATTTGTGAGGCTGTGACCCTAAGGCAGAGATCAGTCAAGAGGCTCTGGTTTGCAGCAGTTCATCTTTTCAAATTTTTCTTCTTTGAAAAAAAAGAAAGCCTGTGTGTGACAGACCCACAGGGAATACTGGAATTGGATAGTAGAAAGTAAATTTTCACCTGGAATATTTTTGTTTGAAGGCATTCACTGATTTCAGTTACTAATTTATAGTTTTTCATGGAATCCCAGAATGGTTTGGGATGGAAGGGATATTAAGGATCATCCAGTACCACCCCCTGCCATGGGCAGGGACACCTTCCACTATCCCAGGCTGCTCCAAGCCCTGTCCAACCTGGCCTTGGACACTTCCAGGGATCCAGGGGCAGCCACAGCTTCTCTGGGCACCCTGTGCCAGGGCCTGCCCACCCTCCCAGGGAACAATTCCCAATTCCCAGTATCCAACCTGAATGCCCTCTCTTTCAGTTTGAACCCCCTTTGATGTGTTTTTGGATGCCTTTTCTCTAAAGATGAGAAAGCTGGGATCCACAAATGAAAATTTCACTCTGGAAGCAGAGGGATTTACAGGGTTCCTGGACAGGGATGTGATGGTTGAGGTGCCACCACCAGCCACATTGGCACATTTACTCTGAAACTTCTACTGGAGGGTGAAAACCTTCAGCAGCCGTTTCAATGGGCTGGATAAATAATTTTGGATTTTCTTGGTGTTGGTTTCTTCATCTCCAGCATTTCTGAGGCCTGGGCCTGGTGTGTCACTGGCATTTGAGGTCCAGCCCTGAATGCTGCCAAGAAGCCACACTGGATTTCTTGACTCCCAGGTGGAATCTCTTCAGGATCAGTGGTGGACCTGGCAGTGCTGATGGGTCTGGATGACCTTCAGGGTACTTTCCAACCTTGGTGTTTCTATGATTTTCCTCTCAAAGTGTCCCTTTGTCTTCACAGCTCCTTCAAGCACCTGATCGGGGGCCTGGACGATGTCTCCAACAAAGCCTATGAGGATGCAGAAGCAAAAGCAAAGTAAGTGCTCAGCATCAAGTCTCAAACTTGTGTTTGTTGATGGTGCACCACTGGAATTCCCAAAAAGCCTTCCTTGTTCTCCATGCAATAATACCAAACACTTCAAAAGGAGAGGTTCCTCCTCTGGATGGAGGAATTTTCCTCCTCCTGTCTCCCTGGTTCTCCCTGTCAATATGGAGATGGGTCTCCTCTGGTCAGTGCCCAAAGCCAGGTTGTCCCAAGGTCCTGCTCAGTCACAGTGTTTGAATCCAGTGGATCTTCCAGAAATCCTCTTGAAATATTGTGGGGCAAGAAACTCCAGATCTTGGAATTGCACTTGAGGAATTGTTGTTGAGGGAATTGTTGAAGGCATTTCATTTCTTTAGAGAACTCTGACCTTTCTCAGATGCTTTCCAATGTTTTGATGTTTTGAGACAAAGGATGGGCAGTGGAATTTGTCATTTGGAGATAAAAACTGGAGCTGCCTTGATGTGAAGCAATATATTCATCTGAAGTCCACAATAAATATTCATTCCTTTCAGAAGGGAGCTGTAGCGTATTAGATTAAAATATTCTTTAAAATCTCACTTTTTATTCATTCTTGAGCTGCAATTTGATTTTAATCTGTAATCTTGGAGCTTTGATTCTAATCCAATGATTCAGGCTTTTCAAGAGGATCCTGTTCTGCTTCGGGAGATGCTCAATATCAACCAAACACAATTCAAAGACAGAAGTTGTTGAAAATAAAATTAAATTTCCTCTATACAAAATTTCTTTAGTCTTCCTCCCTCTCAATTATTTTGCTTTTATGGGGATTTTTTTCATAGCACATTAAGGAAGGGGAAAAGTGTTTTCTCAAAGTCAAATGCTCTGAGTGACTGCCTAAATTGCAGATTCCAATTAAGTTATACATAGAAACTTCTCATTAAACCAAAGGGGTTGGAATGGTGTCTGCTAAAGGTATTGGGCACCTCTTGGAGTGAAAGTGAGGATTCCCAATTAGGTATTGATTAAAAATAACTCTTGGTTTGTTTCAGAAACTAAGATCCATCTCAAAAATCTTCAGTTCATGAGCAAAACTTGTTAATCCCACAAAATACTCTCAGATTTCTCTTTTCTTATCCTTGAGGGATATTTGAAATATTGTATTTAATTAATTTTAAGGTATTAAAAGGGTTGCATTTTAGATTGGAATAATATTTCCCTGCCTCAGATCAAATGCAAGCTACCTTCTTATAAAGAAGTTCCATTAAAAAGGTTAAATTCCCTAAATTCTTGTCTACCCAATTAAAAAGCTGGGAGACTACCAACTTCTTTTACCATCCCCAAAAAAAGGGGATTTGGGGCATTGGATGCTTCAGATAGATGGTCCCAGGTACCCCAGGGTCATCCAGTTATTATTTTATATTAATTTTTATGTGTTCCTATTTGGGTTATATTGATTTCCATCAGAGCAGAAGGGAAGAAAACATTGGAAATAAAACTAGGGAATTTTGGATTGGGTCATAAATGATGTCATGGTCACAGGAGGTTTTTGAAGGTGCCACCACAACTCATCAGCACCAAGCAAAATGTGCCCTTCCCACATCTATAATTTTAAGCTCTATTGAGTATTTATTATCCCAGGAACGTTGAGGATGCAGGCTGAGGAGATTTTAAGGGTAGTTTGAGGAATTTTAGGATCTGCTGTAGATTGTGGAGGAAGCTGCAGTTTTGGACCTCTTTGGAAGAAATTTTCCCTTTTCGAGCCACTGAGTTTTGACCTTGACATTTTTGTGCTTTTATCTTCTCCAGTCCTTTCCTTCTAATGCCAAGTGTTTCATCCCAATGGAAGGGCAAGGCCCTGCTGATGGCTAAAAGGCTGAACCAATTAATTTTGATAGAAACTTTTTTATCTTCAAAGTCAGAGGCCTGTGCTGGAGCCCTATCACTGCTGTTGTGACATTATTGTCACATCTTGACATTTTGCCTTGGACAGAGCAGGAGGGATCAGTGTTGTCTTCCTGGAAAAACATCCAAAAAACAGAATGCCCTGTTGAAAAATAGCATATTTAGCAGTCAAAATCCATATTCCTGTTTGCTGAGCTCCTTGAAAACCAGCAGAAAGATGGATAGAGGAGGGAAAAAGATCCTTGGAGAGAGATCCCAGAAGAATTGTGAGCTCTTCCAGAAAGTTTCAGTGTTCTGGAGTTACCTTGTGAGGCAAAACTCCTTGGGAGAAAAGTCTCCTTGGCAGCAAGTTTAACCTGGATTCCTTTCCAAGCAGCAGTTAATTAGCTCCAGCTAATTGTCCTTCAAGGGCTGATTTTTTCCAGGGGGAGGTTTGTGGTAGGGAAGAACTCAGAACATAAAACGAGGCAGGTTTGTGAGGCTTTAAGCAAATCCCATGGAATGTTTTTGCTCGTCTTTTTTTAGCTCACATCTCCTTTTCAGAGCTCATTGGCAGCTGGGAAAAGGCCTTGGGATGCATCCTGTGGATCCAGTGGGGATCAGCATGACCAAGGCCAGCTTGGGCAGGATTAGTCTAGTGGGAGGTGGAAAGGGTTGGAATGAGATGGGCTTTGAGGTCCCTTCCAACCCAAACCATTCCAGGACTGTAAATGCCTACAA
Organism: Buphagus erythrorhynchus; assembly: GCA_013400855.1. NCBI lineage: Eukaryota > Metazoa > Chordata > Aves > Passeriformes > Sturnidae > Buphagus > Buphagus erythrorhynchus. The sequence continues at coordinate 10,308 of VZTT01031830.1, read as the reverse complement.
AATTAGTGGCACTGGGGTTTTTTTCTCATTTCCATGCTGGAGCACATCACTGGAGTCACAGAGCTCAGGGCATGGCCAGGAGGATGTTAGGCAGAAAGTTACAGGCTTGGAATATCTTTCCATGTATCCATCTGTCCTCCAGGCCTGGAGGATCTGAACTATTTATTGAGTTTATTCTTATTTTAGAGACACTTTCCTGCTTTTTGTCAGCTTGGGGTTGGCAGTTCCCTTTAATGTCCAACCTTTGTGTTCCCTCTCTTAAATCAGCAATTGCAGACATGTCATCTGTGAGACCAAGATTTTAATTGTAGGCTATAATTTTAATTATAGGATTATGCAGACTATAATATGAATTATAATATTCTACTCCTTGAATGTATTCAAATGACTTAATGAATGAATGAATTAATGAATATTAGAGTTGCCTCCTAAAAGGAGAAGGAGAGAAGCAAATTTGCTTCACACTCTGAGGAAATGTGAGTCCAGAAAAGCAGCACTCGTGTCCCAGTGCCAGGCCCAGCCATGCTGGCATTTTGGGCATGAAGGAGATGCCCAAATAATCAGAATTATCTCAGTGTAGGTTGCTTCCAGATGGAGCCACTCCAGCAGCTTCCATAAATCCAGGAGGACACAGCAGGGTGGTTTCTGCTGCAGCTGGTGGTGCCAAGTGGGACAAGGTTCAGTGACCCCCTTTGCTCCAGGCACACCAATCCTTCCTGCTGGGCTCTTCCCAACCCAGGAACTCCTGGCATTGATCCCATGCAATTATTGAACCCTCTCCAAGGTTGGAAGGGTTCCTGTCTAGCTGGTGCCACCTTTCCATGGCACAGCCACACCACTGAGGTGTCCCTTGCCACCCGGCTGGGACAGCTGGCAGCTCCCTGGCTGTGCTCAGCCAAGCCCAGCCCCCAGAAGCACTGTCCCAGTGTTCCCATCACATTCCCAGCTGGCTCCCAGTGCTGATGTCCTGTNTTTTTTTTTTTTTTTCTCCCATTCCAGCTATGTTGCTGGGGGAATGTCTGGATAGTCACAGCCAAAACTGGCTGTTTTTCCCAGGGCTCGAGGGGACAAGGACCTTTATTTAATGTATGATGCCTTTCCGTGTCCTTGCAGCTCCTGCCCCAGAGCCCTTCATCTTTCTGGAGCTGTGTTTTAATGAAGAGCTTCATTAACAGTTGGACTCAAAGATCTGAGAGCTCTTTTCCAACCTGAATGATTCTATCCAAACCATTTGTTTTAGTCCCCTTTTCTAGTCCCCTTTCTCAGTCCCTGTAATGTCCCTTTTTTCACCTTACTCCCCCTCTCTCACTCCATTTATTCATAAAAAAGCATCCCAGGACTTAATTGACTTAATTTTCTTGCAGAGGGTGGTAATGAATATTTTATATACCTATGGAAATGAAACAATATGAAAGTACAAAGATACCTAAGGAAAAGAAAGGAAAATAAATAAAGGATAAGAGGAGAGAGAGGAAAGATCCCACCACCCATGGATCCAGAAATGAGACTTGGTTGTTGCAACTTTGGTATCTGTGGGTCAAAGTGATGATCACAGTCTTGATCCACTGAGGATGAGGAAACACCTCCATAAACATACTGAGGCTGGATTGGCCCTTCAGCTCTGTAAAAAGGAGCAGAAACCAGCTTATCTTCATGGAAACTCATGTCTTGGTGTGATGGAAAAGCTTGGGAAAGCTTTGCCTTCAGATGCTGCCTCTGCAGGGCTCTGTCCAACATCCAGGCAGCCCTGGGGTTGTGTGGCTAAAACAGCCCTGGGCATTAGGGAAGGATGGTTTTAATTTGTTTAGAAATACAGCTGAGATAAGCCAAGAAAGATTTTAACCCCTGCCAGAAGGGAAATGGGCAGAGTTAGGGTTCCAAAATGGGAGCTGCCAGTTAAAGACGACGATTTAGTGAGGATCTGACTTGGTGCTGGGCTGGAAACCTTGGCTGAAATAATGCACCAAGACACTGAGTGTCATTTTTCCTGCAAGAGACAGTATTTGGTGGCTTTGCAGCATCAGGGAGCTGTGCTGAGGGGCTCCATCCCCCTCTGTGTCCCTTGTTCCCTGAATTAGGGACCATCTGGGAAGCAGCTTTTGCCTCGGCTATCCATGGTGCCAGACTGGGGAGAAATCCCACGGGATGTGCAAAAAGCTGGCAAAAAAATCCTCAGGGCTATAAAAAGCAGAGGTTCCAGTCATTTCTTTTAAGCTGTGTAAATAATTAAACTCCTTCTCCTCCCTGGTGAGGGCTATGTGGAAGCAATAACTGATTGTTGATACCCGTTCAGTTTGTGTGAGCTGGAACATTTGCTATTCAGAAAAACTGAGATTTTAGGTGGCAGTATTTGGCTCTAATATGGAAGAGCTTTTTCTCTTCCTGCTGGAGAGTTTTGCTTTTCCCAGCATTCAGCCTTAAATAATTTGTCATTCCATCCTGAAGCCGCTGGTAGTTTGTATCCAGGTCTATCAGGTTTTCCTGATTGCTGTAGTAAATAGGGGTGGAATTAGAAAACATCTCAGAAATAATTTGAAAATGTGAGAGCCCAGCAAGAGACCACGCAGGGTGATGTCCCTAAGTGAAGGTAAATGCTAAATGTGACTTTGTTGTTTGAGGGGGAATTGCTGTTTGTTTGCAGACTTGAATTATTCACACAGAGACCACACCAGGCAGACTTGGTGGCTGCTTCCCTCTGGAGAAAGAGCACTGGGAATGCTCTGTCACCCACCAAGGATACGTGAAATGACCTTTGAAAGCCAGGTTGTTTTATTTAGGTAATAATCTCTGTGCTTTCCCCTTGCTCAGCTGACCTTTGGATGTGATAATGGGTTGGGGCAGATGTCACATGGAAGCCTTGGTGTGGAAAAGTCAGGACCTCTGAAGTGGACTGCTCTTCCAGCAGCTGGCTGCATTTGTTTATGGAATTGGAATTAGGAATTATGGAATTAGGGCTGTCCTGAGGAAGCGAAACTGCAGCAGAAATCATCCCTAGGATAACAAATTCCAGAGGGAGCAGAAATGCAATGTGGATGCCTCCATGTGCTGGCCATTCCAGCTGCCCGTGGTGGGAGCACTTGATGGTCTGGGCCTTGGAGATATCAACCATTCCTGTGGCATGGATGGGAATCCTCCTCTCAGGAGCTGCTGGGAATATTCTCCTAATCCCAGCGTTTGGAGCTCAGTGCAGTGCTGGCTCGGTGCTTTAACCAGAAGTCTTGGCCAGCTTTTAGGGGGAAGTCAAGGCAAATGCAGTGTTAAAACATTTCCATGCACCCCTGGTGGTGTCAATTGGTTGTCCAGCACATTTTGGAGCTGTCCTGAGGATTTATCTAAACAGCTTTTAAGGATTACACCACTGGAAGTTGGGCTATTTCTGTCCCACTCTTATCTGCCCCCTTGAATAACAGGGAGGCACTAGAGCAAAATGTCATACAAATAAAACAGAGTGATTCTGCTGCTACAGGGACCCAGTGATTTTGGAACTGCTGGAAACAGGTGTGAGGTCATTTGTGGCTTTCCCAGTACTGCAGTTCTCTGCTAGTCTAGTTCTGCTTGGCTCTATCTCAGCAGCTCCTATGAGCTCAGACATCACTTTTATATCCAAGAGTTTGTAAGGGAAAGGAGAGGAGGAGATGTAGAGCCAGTGAGAGATGAAGGGCAGGTATGTTGCTGGTGCTGGCACACAGGGAAGGTTTGGCAGGAAAAGATTTCATTCAGAGGGAAGCACCAGGGCAGGAGGTGGGACAGCATTGTCTCCCTGCTGTCAGATTGTCTCAGCAGGGCTGGCAAAGGTGTTGCCAATAAAGAAATTTCTTCCCATTCACCCAAAAAACTTCCCATGTTAGGATTTATGGGAGTAGCTCCAAGATTTGGAAATGCTGGTTTTTCTAACTGCAGGGAGATGGGAAGGGGTAGAGGGTGGAGGCTCCTGTTTCAAAATGAGTGAATATTCATTGTTCTCCCTGCAAACATTAGTGAGTGTGGTACCCAAACACTGCCCAGCGAATTCAGCTGACCCCAGGACAGAAATTGTGTCACATTGGAAGACGAAATTCAATCACCTAACTGTGAAATGGAAGAATTTAATCCTATTTTAAGTGAAAAACCCAGTGCAGCCTTAACTCCAAAGCTGCTGCCAACACCTCTATCTCACCTGCAGCTGAGGCACCAAAACAAACCCTTTTTGTTCCTCCCTGTAGAAAACAATTACTTTTCCTGAGGGCTGAAATTGCTTTCCATACATGGCTTCCAGACTAAATAAAGTCCCCATTCTGCTCAGGATTTCTGTCCTCATCTCATCCTTACCTGGGGAGCCCTTTCCATGCCTAAAGGGACTCCAGGAAAGCTGGAGAGGGACCTTGGACAAGGGATGGAGGGACAGGACACAGGGAATGGCTTCCCACTGCCAGAGGGCAGGGACAGATGGGATATTGGGAAGGAATGGTTCCCTGGGAGGGTGGGCAGGCCCTGGCACAGGGTACCCAGAGAAGCTGTGGCTGCGCCTGGATGCCTGGAAGTGTCCAAGGCCAGGTTGGATGGGGCTTGGAGCGCCCTGGGATAGTGGAAAGTGTCCCTGGCCATGGCAGGGGCGGCACTGGATGATCCTTAACATCCCTTCTATTCCAAACCACTCTGGGGTTCTGGGAAAGGATTCTAGGACAAGGCTCTGCCTTCCCTGCTCCCAGCTGTGGGACCCACAGGATGTGATGCCCCCATCTATGGGATCACCAGGAAGGTGCCAGCCTCCCAAAACAGTAATATATACCATTACACCAAGTAATGGAGTTTTGTTAAAAAAAAAAAAAATCCTGGTGCTTCCAATATTATTAGTGGATCCTGAGAAACTGCCACCATGTGACAATATTATTATTTTTCCCATGTGCTTGTTTGCAGCACTTGGAATGCCAGAATGGTTTAGGTTGGAAGGGACCTTAAAGCCCATCCAGTTCCATGGGCAGGGACACCTTCCACTAATCCCAGATTGCTCCAAGTCCATCCAACTTGGCCTTGCACTGGATTTAGGGCATCCCAAACCCCACACTGGGAAGTGCACTTGGTTTTCCTGGCTGTGCTCTGCTCCACTTACATTGATTTGCCCTCAGCTGCATTTGCTCCATTTTCTCAGTGCCTCACTGAACGCTCCATGAAATTATTTGAGAAGTGCACTGAGCTCTAAATCTTTAAATCATCTGTAAAAAAATGTAAAAAAAAAAAAAAAGGAAAAACTGTTCTCATGATTTAGGTGATCCCACAGCTTCTGCAGAGGTATAACAAGATGAAACATCAGAAATGTAGATAAGATGACGTTGTGAATATGTGTGATAGCTCAGTGCCTGTAAACCTTGACAGAGGAGATGAAAGCCTGATCTGGCCCATTATATTGGACATTAATGTAAAACTACCTGGGGATTTTTAATGGAGCTTTTGTTATTAAATTTCTGATGCGATTTAAAAGCCCTTCATTCTTGACTGTATTTAAAATTATTTTAGTGATGGTGAGGTGTTCCTGGCTCTGTCTGCTCAGCAAACCAGCACAGGGAGACGTGTTTGAGCCCTGTCTTTGCTATCTCTTGGTTTCCTGTCATTTTCCTATACAATTGTTGGGTTGCTCTGTAGAAAACATCAAATAACATCATTTATTGATCACAGAGCGAGGGATTAGAGTGACACCATGAGCTCCTAAGTGTGCAATTGGAGACTGCTCAGCTGTTGATAGATAATCTGTGTTGAACAACTGTGCTATACCTCCTTCAACTCCTTCAGAGCTCCAGGTCCTGATGCTGATCTTAGTCTCAGATTAAATCTCAGACCTGGGTGCATTTCCATCCCAAGATGATTCCTCAGTAAGGTGCATTCCTCACACATGGATCGTTATTCAGCCCTTTGGAGGCTGCTCCTGTGCAGGAGTGATCTCATTCCTCTTGGAGAGCAGCATGGAATTCCCATGGCTCGGAGCTCTTTGAGGAGCCTGAGATGGGAGCAGGGCTGGCAGCAGGCCAGGCCAGGGCTGGGACTCTTGGAGCATGCAGAGAAATTGCCAGGGAGTCCCTGCAGATGCTTGGCACAAATTAAAAAGCTGCTTTGAAACATCAGCTGTGCCCTTAAATTCCCCCACTTCCAGCTTCCCAGTCATTTCCTATGCTCAGGGAGTGAGTGCCTGGAGTTCAGCTTTGAAAGCTGTTGTACCAACCCCACTGCTCCAAATCAGCTGTTTTAATAATGATGCAGGAGCTGAGTAGTCATATTTCGCATCTGGGTCAGATGCAGACATGAAAATATTTAAGAGTTGAGCTAGTGCTTAGTGAGGACGTGACCTCCTGCTTGGAAAAACAGTGAATCCAGGAGAAAATGCTGCTCCAAGGCTTTTCCTCCCTGCTGCTCACACGTGCCCTTGCTAAGTATTGAAGCTGACATTTAAAGCAAAAAGGATTTTCTCTCATATTTTATGGTTGCAAAGGGTAAAGTCCTGCAGGAGTGAGCCTTGCATTGATCACAGACTACACTCAGCACTTCCCAAAGTCCCCTGAAAATTAAATATCATCGACTGCTTTTCTTGCAACCAGCTAAAACTCTGGTCATTTGAACTTCCTTTTTCTGAGCTTGGAAAATGCAGCAGCGAAATGAAGAATACTTCCTCCTGTTTCTGTTTGTGTTTCAACCTCTCCATTGTTTCTCAGGCAGGCAGGTTTTTATCAGTGCCTCGTTATCCGGGACAGCTCCTTGGAAATAGAAAAACCACTCAAATGTCTCAGGAGAGATAGGGGAGGCGTTAAGGCTGGGAACAAGTAGTGCTGTACCTTCCCTTTCCCGGTGGGTTGGTGATGGTTTGAGGTGGGAGTCTCTCGACTCAGGTGTCCTTTTCTGTGAAGCTCTTTTCATGGCTTCAAGCGTTTTGCAACATTGTTTTAAACACGGCTGAGGGAAAGAATTTCAAGTATTTGTTTGACCTGCAGCATCTCCTGTGCCATTTAACAGAGGAGCTGAGCATAAGAAGGCTGAGCTTGGGGGGTGCCAGGGGCTGCATTGCTCAAAAACTCAACAGGAGCTGCTCCAGTGAATTCCCCCTTTGAGTCAGTGAATGTTGGATGGCACAGCCTGGCTTGGAAATGAAAATAATCACAAACACCTCAGCTATTTGAAAGTTTTCCTAATTTTTCCCAACTTTCAGTGGATGCCATTGCTTAGAAAAAGAACATTTCTAGTAGAGGGCATCACTCCTTCTGCTGCAGGAGCTCAGGAGAGACTGATCTCTGTCACCCCTTTAGAGAAGACACAACAGGGATACCCAAGGATAAACACTACTGGAATATTTGTAAATGCCATTGGAAGTGTCTCTAGGAAAAAAAAAAAATTCAATCATATTTTATTATGGCCTTCTAAAAACTCCCCAGGGCTTGGAATAGTTTATAGTCCCAGTAGTATCTCTCTCCCATTTCCAGTGTTCCTGTTGGGAAGAATCCTACTGTCATGTTGGAATCGAATTGGTAATTTCAAAGTGATAATTTTAAATAAACTTGATAATTTCCTTAAGTCCTTCATCTTTAAAAAATCCCTTTTGCTGTTAAAAAAAAAAATTATCCAGGACCACTTTCAAGATAAATCCAAAAGCATCCAGCTCACTCTTCCCTCAGAAACCCATTCTTACAGTGCTTTGTACAGAGAACTTCAGTCCTTGTGCCAATACCCATTTAAAATTTTGAAGTCCACCTGAGAAGGTCCTAAATTAGTGCTTGTTACCCCATTCCCACATTGCAAAGCTCCAGTGCTGAGGCATGAGAATCCAGAGTGACTTGGGTTGATTTGGGGGAGTCAGGATGAGACCTGTGGATGAGGAGCTGGGGTTTTGCTTCCTCCAAAACTCAATAATCCAGAAAACAGCTCAGTTTTCAGAAGAGGGATTGATCCTTTCCCAGTGACTCTGGGCATTATCATTTGTGTGCTATCTCTTTATTTGATAAGGTGCAGCCTTATCTGGCTCTGCTGTTAGAAAAGCACAGTGCCCATTAGTGATATTTATTTGTCTAATAAAACACAACATTACCAGCTTGGACCTGTTCATTTGTATTTTACACTTCTGCTCTTTACTCTCAGTTTCTATGGGAACCTGGGCTGTTACAGCAGTGGGGAATAAAGAGATGAGGAGAAGTCTTGGAAAACAAAACTCCGTTTCTCCGCTGAATTGCCAGACACAAACACTCAGCTTAGAGCCAAATAAACTGGGAAGGGAACAATCAAGGCAGGAGAGCTGATAATCACTGAGTCCCTCCTTGCTGAAACATCTCAGTTATGCTTTTCTACTTGGAAAATCCAGGTGTGATGCTGAGAAGTTGGGATTGAGGAGGAGATAGCAGGTTGTGGTGCTTGGCTTTATGGCTATTTTAGTGCAGAGTGCTCCAGTGCAACTTAAATTTTGTTGAACCCCTCTCTTTCTGGTGTAATTAATTACAGCTGATGAGGTGGAAATGTGATTCCTGTACAATTCTGTACATGAGAAACACGCTCCAGGTCACCCATTCTAGGGGACTCTTCAGGATCTGCTGCTTCTCTCAGTGGTTAATGCAGATGAGCTGAAATAAGGAGCAGGAAATAATTAGGAAAATCCCCTTAAGGACATTCCTTGCAGCACCATGATGTGAAATCTGGACAAGATGCTGGACTGAGGCTTGGGCTCGATGATCTGACAAGTCTTTTCCAACCTAAATGATTCTATGTTTGCATTTCAACCTGAGAAGGATGTGGGTGCGATGCTCTGAATACAGAATGTCAATGAGGTGAAGGTGAATTTTACATCTTCCAAAAGGTCTGTGTTTAAAATCCAGCAGATTTGGTGAGGATATAAACAACAAAAAGGCTTTTGAACAGTTGGCCCAGAGCAGCTGTGGCTGCCCTTGGATCCCTGGAAGTGTCCAGGGCCAGGTTGGACAGGGCTTGGAGCAGCCTGGGATAGTGGAAGGTGTCCCTGCCCATGGCAGGGGTGGCACTGGGTGGGCTTTAAAGTGCCTTCCAAACCATTCCATGATTCAGGGATTTCAACAGAGTGACTTGCTCAACACCAGCAGAGCCTCTGATGTTGGAGGCTCCAGGAGAACAGCCTTTTTTCACAGCCTTTGGGCTGAAATTGGCTCATCCTCCCATCCCTGAATCCAAGGGAGGGGTTTGGAGCCCTGGCAGCTTTGGAAATACCACAGCTGCTGTCAAAAGGCCTCACATAGAAAGCCTCAAAACCCACTCTGCTAAGAAATAAACAGAGGACCACATATTTTGTGCCTTAATAAGCTAAAACATTGGCACCTACTTAAAAAGCCAATTTTGATTTAGTCCTGAGAGATGCAGACATTCCTAATCCCCACATATGGCTTACAAAGGAGCTCTGCCCCCCCTGCCTTGCCTGCTGTTAATCAGGCTGAGGTGCCCGACAGGAAAATCTCACAGAATTATGTATGTTTGGCACAAAGCTGAGTTCAGGCCTCCCCTGATTCATTTTCAGTCAAAGGGAAGCTCATTTGAAACCTCCACTGCTAATTCGAGGAAAGGAAGAAGGCATTAAGGCTCTCCTGGGAGTTTCAAGTGACAGCAGAGCCATTAGCAGAAGGGAAGTGCAGGAAGATGATCTTTATCAGAAACCACATGTTTGGCTGTATAGTTCAACCCCAGGAATCACTGTTTACCCCCTGGTTAAGGATTGTTTTATTACATTAAAAAAATAAATGTTTCTGGGTCTCTCATCCTCTCAGTTAGCAGCAGGTAGAGTTTGGGTGTTTCCTAGAGATGCTAAAAGAGACAGGAATAAAACCTACTTGTAAAGGAAGAGGTGATCCCCTTTGAAAATAGAAATGGGCTTTTGGAAAGGTTTTGTGTAGACTGACCACTGGAGAAGAGAAGACCTTTATAAAGAGCCTCTCTCCATCTTTCTTGGGGAATCCCTTCAGAACCTGGAAAGACACAATTAGAGCTTCTCCTCTCCAGGCTGAATAATCCCAACTGTCACACCTTTCCTCCCAGCAGAGCTGCTCCATCCCTCTGATCATCCTGGTGCCTCCTCTGGACTCACTCCAACAGCTCAAATCCTTGCTGTGATCTCAGTTTTGTCTGGAATGCTCACACAAAGGAATCATCCCCTTGGAAGGGCTGAGATTTCTGCTGGAAAAGCACAAGGAGGGTGGGTTTGGTCTGCAATGTTCTGCTCCTTCTTGTAGCACCTTTCCAGGAGCTCCTGCAAATCCACCAAGCCTCCAGAGGCTGCCAGGGTATTCCAGGGAATATCACCACATGCTTGCTCTGCTTCTTCACATGCTTTCTGTTCTC
>VZTT01031829.1:52639-83321 GCA_013400855.1 Buphagus erythrorhynchus | reverse complement strand
CCGCCGCCGCCGCCGAGCGCTTCCGGGGCCGCCCCGCGCGCCGCACGTGAGCGCGCACGTGAGCGCGGGCCGCCGCCATTTCCTACCGGGGCGGAGCCCTCAGGGCCGCTCCGCCCTGTGCGCCCGCGGTACTTTCGGCGTCCTGCTGTGAGCTCTGAGGGGCCGCAGCAGGGCTGCTGCGGGGAACGAAGCCTTACACCAGCTGCAGTTCTGTGGGGTGCGGTGAAATGTCATGGATGTAGGCCTCGCCCTCAAAGCGAGAAATGTGTGACTAGCACCAGCGAGGAAGAAGGGATGGGACTCTGCCTAGGAGACCCCAGGAGGATGGTGGAGAACTGCTAGCGACGACACCTTAATGATGATAATTCCAGGGGAGCTGGACGTCTTGGCGTATTACAAAAGGAGCATTTTCCTGTTAGGAGCGGCGCTTTGACAGCTCGCTGTGGAAGAGCAGCGCCCGGCAGGATGGGCCCGCAGCAGCGCCGTGCAAGGAAGACCTGCCCCACAGAGAAGGTGCTGCACTGGGGCACAGGGCAGGAGTTGTGGGCACGGGCGGCAGAAGAATTCAGAGTTTGTGCTGCAGGGCTGGGGTTCACAGGGCTCAAAGCATCTTTTCCAGAATTCCAGCAGAATGAAAACGAAAAATTCAAATTATGGGGGATAATTTCTGCATACAGAAAAAGATAAGTAATTATGTAGGATTTAGTGGAGAGAGCTTTAACGATTCTTAAGTGTCGCCTTTTCAGTATAAGCAATTTATTCAATTGACATTCCCAGCAAATCATCTAGTATGATTAAATGACTCTCAGTAAAATGTTAGTTAAAATGACAGAGATGTTTTTATTTTGCACTAAATTGGCTGAAGCCTAAATTTTTCTTGTTACTCCTCAGTTTTCTAAGATGCATTTCTGCAGTTTCTAGTTAAAGTGCTCATGGCATTTTAGAGTGGTTGATGGCTGTTTTAGGAGCCTGACATTTTCCCCTAAGTAGCTGACAAATCTGGGAACTCTTTTCTTCTCTCACCCACACAATAGACTGCAAGTCAAATAGTAAGATACTGTAATAAAGTAAGATACTGTAATAATAATACTATGTCTTACAGATTACATGTTTTTTACTTCAACATGTGTATGTTGTTATGTAAGCAGAAGGAACACCTAAAAAGTGGGAGAGGGCAGTACCAGCAGTTAGTTCGAGATTCCATGGCTTTTTGTATGTCAAAAGTTTTATAAACTGGAATAGAAAGGCCATGTTTTCACACGATTCAAGTCTGCTCTACACTATTAAACACTTGTATGCTCTTTTACTTTACCGAACATTGAATGTGAAGCTAAGTGAAAAGATACAAAAAAGTAAAAAACTATATTCTAGAGTAAGTATTCTGGGCTGCATTTTCACCTTACGTACCCAGGATCTAGATGCACTTCCTCAGATCTAAAAGAAGATGAATTCTTTCATGCTAGAGTAGTTTAANAAGTAAAAAACTATATTCTAGAGTAAGTATTCTGGGCTGCATTTTCACCTTACGTACCCAGGATCTAGATGCACTTCCTCAGATCTAAAAGAAGATGAATTCTTTCATGCTAGAGTAGTTTAAACATCTGCTGCTTGGTTCTCTAGAAAAAAATTGGATAATATGAGAGAGAAGACAATGAGAGATTATTTTCTTTCTTGAAATAGGCTGGAATAATTAACTGAAATGTCATCTGAACTAGACTTGTAGTTTGTATCAAACTGGAAGAAAGTCTTAAAAGAAAATGTCACTGTGTTGAACAGTTGAATAAAATACATCTTAGAGGTACTTTAAAAATTCACAGAATCAATTAGGTTGGAAAAAACCTCTAGGATCAGTGAGTCCTACCTGTGACCAAACCCCAGGATATCACACAGGGCATGGCATTCAGTGCAATGTCCAGTCCTTGAACGCCGCCAGGGACGGTGACTCCACCACTTCCTTGTGCAGCCCATTCCAATGTCTGATCACCCTTTCCTAATGTCCAACCTAAACCTGCCCTGGTGCAGAGTAGAGCTGTGTGTCCTGTCACTTGTTTCCCACCTGGCTACAACCTCCTGTAAGGGTGTTTTAGAGAGTGAATCAATTTTTTTTGGACTAGTCAAAAAGAATTTCAGTAAGGGAACAGAGACTGATGTGAATGTGTGGAGAGACAGACTCTTATGTGCTACGAATAGTCTCTGTGCAGGATGCGTTAGCACTGCAAATCAAACTAGCACCTGAAAGTCTCGTTTACTTCTAAGATTACACCTCGAATCTTTATTTTAAAATCAACCTTGAACAGTTTCTGCGAAGGAAGGCTACCTGGGTGCGTAGTGTACAGTAAGAAGCCTACGTCAGTTCTCACGCATATGGAAGCGCGTGTATTCCCAGGAACGGGAGTGTAGCAGTGCTCAAGCCCGGTGATTTTACACGCCTGGAATCAAAAGGCGAGCGGCTGTGGTGAGGGAGGAGCCCGGTGCCGCCGTGCCCGCGGGGCGGAAGCGGCGGGGCGGGCCCGGCCCCTCCTCGGCCCGGGCTGCAGCCGGGGCGCCGCGGGGCCCGGGGCTGCTGCAGGGAATCGCGCCGGGGCCCGGCCGCGCTGCGGCTGAGGAAACAGCGCCGAGTGCAGGGAGCCGGAGCTGGGAAGAGACGGGAGAGGAGCTCGCAATCATTCTGCTGCTGGCTCTTACTCGGCGCAGACTGAGCGGTGAAATATTCTTCCTGTATTTTCCACAGAAATCCTGTTGCCTCTGCCTTTCAGGAAAACTAGAAGAATGTTTTTGGGTGAAAAATCTTGTTTTTCTTTCTTCTCTTAAAAGTGCTGTTTCAGGTTTGTTTTAGAAAGTCAACAGCCTGTGCTTTGCCAGGGAAATACAGGTTTGGAAGTCTGAGGATTCTAATTTCACTATTGGTTTCTGTACTTGGGGTTATTTTGTAATTTCTGTTCTTTACCTGCTTGCATGCTTATCTCTTCGTGCTTGATCTGGATGGCAAGTTGGTTAGTTATTAGTAAGCAGAAGCCACATAGCGGAGAGTGTAATTATATTGTGGTTTGGTAGTGCCTGAGGAGAAAATTGTCTGGTTCTTGGTATTTCTAACATATAATGAGTGATGCGTAAGTAATCTGGATCAGTGTTTTTCTTAAGAAACTATATACTGCTATCTAAGAGAATAGAGTAGAAATATCAAAAAATAGGTTTCTATTTTTTGTAAGCTTGGAATAATTTTAAACTCTTCTTATCTGTGTGTTTTCTGTAATGCTAACAAAGTAACTACAAGTAAAGTTAATGTGGAGTTTAAAGCTTTGCTGAGGAGGTATGCAGATCAATCCCTTATGATTGAAGCATATGACTGGGTGGATCAAACTTCTCTTTTTTTTTTCTTTTTTTAACATTGCCCAGCAATGTCTAGCATTGACCTCTGTTGGTAATGTTTTAGTCCATATGCTTGGAAAGAAGAGGGATGAAATAAATTAGATCGTTATGTTGTACTGGTATTTTATTTTTGTATCCTCTGATGGTACTTTTGAATGCCATTTCCTTTGACTTGTTTCTTTTACTAAAACCTTGCTTAAAAGCTGCTGTCAGAAGTCACAGTGAGTTATTTTGTTTCACTTTCATGTATTTTGTAACATGGGAGAAGAAAGCATAGGGAGATTGAGCCCACCTGTTTACATCTAGACTCTGGTTTTGATTGTAGTTGAAAAAGTAGATCATGTTTCATTTTGGGGAGGGCTGAGTTACTTAAATTTAAAACCAAGTGACAAAAGCGGTGCAATGATGAATCACATTGCTTACAATTCCAAACTTCTATAACAGCTGTTTTCATGTTGCTTTGCAGAAGTAATGCCTTATCGGGTTTGAAGATCTAAGAGAGCTTTCTGTTTGTGTAAGGCATAAAGGAAAATGGAAGAAGATGAGACTTTAGGAGGGGAAACAGAGAGGGTAAAAGCAGAACCGTGTGCTACTCCTGGCCTGGGTCGGCAGATATCAGTCAGTGAGTTCCTGTGCCACTGCTGCTACGACATTCTGATCAATCCCACCACCCTGAACTGTGGGCACAGCTTCTGTAGGCATTGCTTGGCCTTGTGGTGGGTATCGTCCAAGAAGAATGAATGCCCTGAATGCAGAGAAAAATGGGAAGGATTCCCCAAAGTCAACATCCTCCTCAGGTGAGTGAACTATGTTGTGAATGTCTTTTTTACATAAGTGAAACCACAGAAATTAGCTATCTGGTTTCTTGAGTTTGCTGCAGATATTCTTAGATAATTGGTAATCTGTCACAAAGAAATTTAAATCCCCAAAACTTTCAGCTTGTGCACTTGTAATGAACTGTTCAAGCACATGGAATTAAGGGGTGGGTTGGTTGGTTTTGTTTTGAGGGAGGAGGTTTGTTTGGGGGGAGGGCTTTCCCCCCCTTCTGATTTTTTTGAGAGATGGAGAGGTGGGATCCTCAATCTTCTAATATAGCTGGTTGTTTTCTAATAATTCTAAGTTAGATTGATCTTGGATAATTGTATAGTAATTTCTGTAATAGGAATTATTTATTGGAAGAAATGTGATCACATTGCAGAACATAGCTAAAAACATCTATTTGCTGTCTTGAATTACCCACAAGTTGTTTTGTTAGTAATACTTTATCTGGGTTAATAATATTTAAATAAATAGATGGTAGGATTGATGGTAGGCTTTTATGTTGTCTCTTGCTTAGCATTTTTTAATAATTGAGGCTTGCCAATGGCACACAGAATTCTAGTTTTATATAAGAAGTAACTTGGGAGTTACGTGGTATTTTAGCTTTAGAAGCTAAGGAAAATGTTGTTTGGCAATGACTGATATAATTCTAAGTTTAATAAGCTTTAATAACTAATTTTTTCTTGCTTTCAAAGATGATAGCCTTCAGTAAGGGCTGGAAAACAAAAATCAAAAAATTAGTCCCTTTTCTAAATATTAAGCATCAATGGTTATAGTATAATGATGAATATTTTTCCTATTAGGGATGTTATTGAAAAGCTATTTTCTGATGCCATTGAACAAAGAAAAGAAGATATTCAACAAAACAGTGATGTAGCACGCAGCTTAGCAACTTTCCAAAAATATGGGAATGACCAGATGCCTACAGTTTCAAACACAGGAAGAATCAATCCTCGAGGAGGGTTTTTCTCTGGCGTTCTGACAGCTTTAACTTGTGTAGCAGTAAGTTTCATCTGGTTGGTTTTCTGTATTTGCTTCCTTAAGCATGCAATCAAATATTCTTAAATTACATGCACAGTAAAAAGATTGTCAGCACAGAAGAGACTCCAGCTGGGCAGAGTAAGTAAAGTGGCCTTCAGAGCTGTCTATCAGGAGCTACAATTGCAGTGTACAGCAAATGGAAGTTAGTGGGTAAAACTTCAAAATACTTTCTTATAACCGGAATATTCTAGTTTCCATGAAATGAAAGACCCTACATGTCAAGCCTCTTATTGGGTGTTTATTTATATCATTCATGTATTTGCTTTTCAAGTAAAGGATCTTTCTTTATTTATCTTTGTAATCTACCTGTAGGTAGTTCTACTTGGCTATCACTGGAGTAGCAGAGAATTTGAAGATGATCTTCTTGTCCACAAGCCTGTTGCTAGGTGGACTGCTGAAGAAGTGATATTCTGGCTGGAGCAGCTGGGCCCGTGGGCTTCACATTACAAAGAAAGATTTTTACTGGAGAAAGTAAATGGAAGGTGAGAGGCCTGATGGTGAAGGACAACTATTATGTGATTGGACTGCTGATAGATTGCTTAGGGGTGGCTTATTGTAAAATGTCCATACTGTGTTACATAGATTGTGGGAGTATTCTGTTGATATATCAGAGTAAATTTCAGAAGAAGTTTTCACAATTGCTGTTGAAAACTTTTAGTAGTAGATACTTAGCAAGCTACCTGAAAATTTTCTAAGAACTTTTTAAAATGCTGGCAACACGGACTGAAATGAGACCGAGAGTAAAATTCTACTGATGTATTATCCACCCTTTCCACCTTTCCTTTCTTGTGGAAATATACATGGGCTATATGCATATGTATTCCACCCAAGAGCCATGCTGAAAGCAGGCAAGAGGAAACTGGAAAAGAAGGAAATCTAAAACCCAGGCTCTGAGATGCAGTTGGTGTAGAACACTTGATATGCAATGTAATGATGATCTTTTGAAGTCCCTGCCAACCCAAAGTATTCTACCATTCTTTAACCCAAAAGTTGCTACCTTGTACCAGTAGCTTACTGTTTCAGTGTGCAGTTGTGTATTTGTTAGTCATCTTTTTTTAGTGAATAGGCACTGTTTACCTTTTTAATTCTTCTGCTTTTATAGACTCCTCCTAACACTGACTGAAGAGGATTTCACCAAAGAGCCTTACAGTGTAGAGAACAGTAACCATAGGAGAGCTATTATGGCAGAACTGGAACGTGTGAAAACTTTAGGTGTTAAACCACCACAGAACCTTTGGGAATATAAGGTAGATTTTATATAAAGTGTATCATGTCATGTATATTAATTATTTTTAAAGTAATACCTTTAAAAGAAGATTCTCTTAAAGCCAGGAGGAGTGTTAAAGTAGTGGAATTACCTGTGTAAAAACTACTTAGTTTAATGAACTGTTGTATTTGAAAAACAAGCCTTTGAAAAATGATTGTCAGAAAATCTAAGAACTGGCATGTCCCTTTCATTTTATTTTTGCACTGATTGAAACTTGATAATTTGATACCTTTTAGGCCATAAATCCAGGAAAATCACTCTTTCTTCTGTATGCACTGAAGAGTTCTCCAAGACTCAGTATGTTATACCTATACTTGTTTGATTACGCAGACGCTTTCCTACCTTTCATCCACACAATTTGTCCTATGCAAGAAGACAAGTATGAAGATACTGTCACAAAACTGCTTGTAAGTATTCAAAACATTAAATATGATACTTGCTTTAGTTAGAAGCATTTTAAGACTAGCAGCATAAAAACACAATGTAATTACTTATTGTTTCATTTCTTTACACTGTGACTTTAAAAACAGCAGACCTACAAAGGAAGTGGTTCTTTGATTTTATTGTATGCAAAAACCAGTGTTGCAACCATTACCTTTAATAGGATTGATTTTGGGCTTTTAAGACTTTCGATTCTTCTGAAGTTCACATGACTACAGAAAGCGATGTTCTAATCTAATGGAAATTACTGCATTACAGTATTATCTACTAGCAAGTATAATAAAGATAAATTACTGCTTTCAGTGTATAAAGCCCCCAGCTTTTCAACAAAAGACTATTGGAAATAAGTCAGTATTAAGTCAGTTTAATAGAAAATTGATTAACAGTCTTTTTTTATCCTAATTTACAGGACCTTAAAGATCCTTCTTGGAGGCAATGGAGAGAATTCACTGTGAAGTATTTATTTTTGCCATACCAGTTGATAGCTGAATTTGCTTGGGATTGGCTAGATGTGCACTACTGGACATCAAGATTTATAATTGTAAATGCCATGTTGCTCTCTGTTCTGGAATTATTTTCCTTTTGGAGGCTCTGGTTAAGAAGAGAATTGAAGTAAGTCTTACTTAGCTTATGGAAGAGGGTAGGAAGAACATGGCTTTATAAAGAGAAAATAACAGCCTTACAATTTCACAGTTGCTCACAGAAATGAGTGTCTAGCCCAAACTCTGAGGTTAATAACAACATGTGAATCTGCATTCCCACATATGTTACTGCTTGCTCTTGAATACCTTTACTTCTATGCATGCTTCCAAGGTTTTCTTTGAGGTGGTTTTACTTTTCAGATGTAGCAAATGTGGAAACAGTAACAAACATGTTCTTAACCACTGGGATATATTAAACTGTACCTTGAGAACTGCCTCTTACGGTGCCTGGTATTAGCTATCAGCTGAGAACTAAATACATCAGAATGTAGTCATGATACAGTGTAGTTATTACAGGAGGAGTCCTCAGAATCATAAATAAATTTAGTTATACTGATACTAGTTCTGATAATTAATCAGAATTTATGTTTTCTGTTATTACCTCAGTCTTAATTCAAGCACATTAATATCCGTAGTTGGTGTGATCTTTGGAATTGTGTGGGAGAAATTCTTGTTCTGGTGTGTAGTGGTTTTTCCCTTTGCCAGCCGATAGAGGGCAGAACGTGCCCAGAACAGCACAGGGAATATGGCAGAACCTGAGGCAGAGCTGGGATGTGGCACTGCAACCTGCTGGACTTCGGGGCCTAAGTGCACTGAATCAGTGCTTTCTCTTTAAATCTGTGCTACTGGGTTTTAGGAAAGTTCTTCCTGGAGTGCAAAATGATGTTTTTTACAGGTACCCGAGTAAGGGCTAAGTAATTTAAAGCTGTAGCACCTATTAGTTTTTCTTAGAGCTGGGTGAAAACCAACCAGAAAGTTCCTCTAAGCCTTTCCCTTTCCTTTTTCACAGGACTATTCCTCACAGAATGTGGAGACATTTCTGGAAAGTCTCAACCCAGGGACTTTTTGTTGCCATTTTTTGGCCTTTTATTCCTCAGTTTGTCTGCAATTGTTTGTTTTACTGGGCCTTGTATTTTAACCCAGTTATAAACATTGATCTTGTGGTTACAGAGATCAGACGTCTGGAGACACAAGTGCAGTGATTTGGTGTTGGAAATCATGAGCTGTTTAGCTTCTAAAAATGGACATTTTGAATAAACTTTGCTTTTCTTCTTTATCTATGTGGCTGTGAAAATGGTGGATTATCTTAATTTAAACATACGAAAAAGCTTTAAGGTAAGTTACTCTTCAACCAGCTGATTCCAAATTGGAGGATGAAGGAAAAAGGGATTTTGTGTTGGAAAAAAAAAAGCACATTCCTGTATAGCCACATAAAATTCATAGAGTCATCTCACCTTATTTGTATCAGATAAATTTCTTTATTCTGTCTTGAGCAT
This sequence comes from Buphagus erythrorhynchus, assembly GCA_013400855.1. Lineage (NCBI taxonomy): Eukaryota > Metazoa > Chordata > Aves > Passeriformes > Sturnidae > Buphagus > Buphagus erythrorhynchus. The sequence goes on along the minus strand of VZTT01031829.1, from coordinate 74,406 downwards.
TCTGTGTATTTTCAAGCCTGCCTTAAAATCACTGTCTTCTGCACTGCTATAGTGATTTCTTTCTTTTTCTTTTTAAACTTAGCATTTCATACCAGCAATGGATTCCTCAATTTCAGTTTGCCAAAGGAATGCCCTTCCTGGATAGGCTTGATATTGAAAGAACTTTATTTATTTCAGTCTTCTTTACATGTAGCATTGTGACTGCCCTATACATAGCCTCACAGTAGAGTTTGTTCCAAAATTCCTGTAATTGAAGGCAAAGACTACTTGAATTTTTCTTGTGTCTTGGAAAATGTGGTAATTACCATGGGAATTTTTTTAGTCAGATCAGTTAGGCTTTAGCTTAGGCAATAGCTCCTTTCACTCTCTCTTCTTGAATTCTGTTGCTAATTCTTAAATTCAGGATTATCTCTTAAAAAGGATTATTTTGGAGAAGTGACCTGACACTGTAATTACTTATGGCAATATAATGTGTGTATCTATGTCTGTGAGCAAGTATTGACCGGAAAGTTATTTTGTGTAAGCAGGATTGACATTTGTTAATGTATGTTCCTTTGACTGAACCGAAAGGTAAGATGTTTTTGAAGAACTTTGTCCCCTTGCATTCTGCATTGGTTTGTTGTTTTGTTTATTTCATTTGTGTCAGTAATGTGAACTAAATTTGGCTATGAATATTTTTCATTATTAAAGATCTCTCTTGAAATCTTCACTATTCCTATAGAGGTGGGTTATTTTGTTTGGGTTTTGACTTTTGGTTTGTTTTCTTTTAATACTGAAGTACATGTCATTAGCTTTGACTTGTACAAACCTGTTCGTTAGGCCTGCACCTTTGAGTAAGCTGAGGTGGAAAGTTGGTGGAAAGTAGACATAGAACACTTCTGGCTCTATAACTGTTAAAATCAGTGGTTACAAAAAAGTGTATTATTCAGCAGTTCAGGGTACTGACTTCTCTTCCCAAAAGGTTAAAAATATCTATGAAGTGACCCTAGCTAAAACCAGCTTTACATCCTGATGAGATATAAACCTCACTTCACTTCTGAGCTTCATAAACTCTTGCTGTGCAGATCAAACACTTCTGGGAAAGCCACTTGGTCCCAACAACTCCTACATTTTTTCATGTTTCTGTTTTGGTGATGGTTTGCATTTGCATTTTTAAACCTGGCCCTAAAGTTCTAAGGGTGGAATTTCTCCCTGTGCTTACAGGTAATTCAGGGTGTACATAGAGTTTGAACCATATCAAATAAGCAGCTGTTTAGAAAACTCTACTTAGAAATTATGATGTTAGGCCTTCTTCCATGCAGGTAGGATTACTCCAGGTGAATGTAATTCAACACATAAATTAGGCTTTGTAATAAGTGTTTAATGTAGATGAGAGGGCTCTTTGTGATGACACTGTCACTTCATGCACTTTTTCCAGTCAGTTCAAAGTTAACAAATGCTGAGATTTGTTAGTGGAGAAGTTTGTTTTGTATCTTATAGCCAGTGGAGGGGGATAAAAAAGTTCACAGTGAATGATATTATGAATTTGAAAAATCTGTGAATCTGAATATAAACAAAAAAATTAACACTGTCAGTTACTCCTTAAGCTGATAAACTCAGATTTCTATTTAGTCAGTAAAAGTGCATGGGAGAAGGTAAATAAGAGGAAAAATGTTTACTTTGGCCATTTTGGGGTGGAGAGGCTGAGGTGGAATGGAGTATCAAGAAAGGGGAAGATGATTTGTTGTTATTACTGTGGCCAAAAAAAAAAGTAATTTTAGATTTAAATATATACAAGAGTCGTGTATCTAATACCTACACAAAGGCTGAATCTCAGCACACAGAAAGTCTGGCCACAAAAGGTATTTTCTATGATAGGGGGCTTTAGAAAAACATTTGGCAGCTTCACGGTCACATTCACATGCCATTTTTTGACATTTATCTTCTAGTGAGTCTGAAAGAAAACACAGTAAGTTTGATATTAGTCTGAAGAAATTAAAAATCACAATGGAGTTCTAAGAATTGCTCCCTCATGTTCCATATTTACCATACAAATGCCTTACATTTCAAATGCAATAGGAACCGTACTGAGCTTTGGTAAGACTGGGAACCTGTGGATCAATCAGTAATCACCAATCTTGGCAGATGAAAATACAACCACCAGATAAAGACTTAAATACTCTTCTTAAAGTTTTTTAATAAAGGAACTCTGATAACTGATCACTCTTTAGAAAGTGGTATGGGACCCTCCCTGCCTTCCCTCTTGCTCTAATGCAACTTGACTTTGGGAAGATATTCCATTCACATACCCTTTATGATCTACTATAGGATATAGCATTAAAAATAATACATGGGATATATACATGGCATGCAAAGGTGTTCCATGTCCAGCCTAAACTGCCCACCTTTTTTTTTTTTGAAGGTGTTCAGTAAGAAGTTAGGTAAAGTGTGTTTGTGTGATAAAATCCATGTCATGTTTGTTTTATAATTGTAGTGTTGTAATTTAACAGATTTCTTGGCATGTGTGTTTCTTCTTGGCATGAACATTTTCTTCTACAGTAACGTATTTTGGGTTCAGTGTGCCAACCCAGAAGTGTGTGTTATTTTTCTCTCTGTAACTGTCTGTAAACTGAAGAATCCTTGATTATATTTTGTCTGAATGTTTACCATTTTAAAAGCTCAGCCAAATCTCTGCTTGAGATTTGTCCAGGAACAGAACAAGTGTTCAGTTTTGTGAATGAACTCAAATTCTGCTATGAAATGGAAGTGTTCTTAATGTATATGTGTTTATGCTGCAACTAGCTGCCCTAAGAGCTATTCAATAGCACAGGTAGCATGAACAACATGATAGGATAAAGAATCAAAACATGTTAACTGAGAACTATTGCTTCTTCTGTTCTTCTGGTATTGCTCCAGACTGTCTTCTCCATGCTACTCCAGGAACTTGGTTTCCTGACACCATGCCTGCTGTCTTGGCCAGTATTTTGAATATTGTCAGGAGCAGAATCTTTACAGCCAAATAAGGGTGGACTGTAATGTGATTGATTAGTGTGAGAGAGAAGATGCTTTGCACATCAGGGGCAGGGGAAGAAATGAGCAAATAGAGATGCTGAATGAGGTAGACATTTGGGCAAAGTAAAGGTTGAACGTGAAGGAGGAAAGGAAATAATGTCCAAGCTTTCATTTGTTTTCAGGTCAGGCAAATTCTAAATTGAGTTGTGAAATGAGAGGGTTTTGTGTTCTCTGTGAATGGCCAACTGTTGCCTTTAAACCATAATAGTCAGAAACTCAAACTTGTTTTAAACAAGTTTAAGTAAGGGTTTTTGCATTTCTATAGTGCAAATAGTAACCAATTCTCAAGCTCGTTTGCATTCTAGGTAGAAGCATAGAATTATATGCAAAGTAACTGACCGAGCACCTGATTTTAAAAACAGAACAAACAACAAAACAACAAAATCCCAAACAACACACAAACAAAAGACTAATATAAAAACATGACAACAACAAGGAAAAAACCCTGTAAATATTGGGGGCTTGTGAGAAAGTATAGTTTCAATGAGTCTTTGAATATATTGGAAAGCATTTGCTAAAACTTCGGGAGTTATGAACAAATAATGTAAAAGAAAAGCTGCTTTTTCCTGATAACCATTTTTTGGGGTTTTTCTTTCTTTGTGATCTCTTTGTCCTTCCCTTACCTCAGCATGGCAAGTATATTTTTGGAACAATCAAACAAAATTTATCAGGATGTGGTCAGCAATCTGTTGCAATTTGTACATTTGTGTTATGTAAATATTTTCAAATTAATATTTGTTAATTTAACTTCCAGAAATAAACATACTCATCAAATATTTTATTACCTCATTGTTTGAAACTGTAAACTGTAATTATGAATTCATTTGTAAATTGAAGCCATCAGTGCAACTGATCAGAGATAAATATACCAAAAAACATGAACATTATAAACTTAGAAATAGTGGGAAATATTTTCTGCTAAGTATGGAAAAGATCCTTTTTAAACTATTAAAATTTTCTTGTCTCCTGTTTGTAGTCGCTCTCCAGCTGGAGGCTTACAGGGAATAGCATAACATGGGTTCCTCAGCAAATGTAAATGCTGAGTAAAAGGAGGATGGTTGTGGTTGTGTTTTCTGAACAGGTAATAGATGTGTCTAGATAATGGTTTTGTTTGCTTATGTCAGTCAGTAGGGGAGGATTAAGAAGAAGAAACTGCATTCAGTTGATTGGTTTAGCTGTGCTTTCTGGAGGCACAGTGTATCCTGGCAAAAAAATTCACAAAAGGAAGGATGGTAAACTAAGTGTTTTACAGTTAATTAAGAAAATACCTTTCTAATGAGATAATTAGTAGAAGTAAGAAACAACCAAACCAACCAATCAAAATAAATAACCCAACCCCAAAACCCAACACCAAAAAACTCCCAAGTGCTCACTCACCACACACAGCAGAATTGTCTTTGCATTCCCAGTGGTAACTTTCAGTCTTTGGCTGACAACCTGCTTGTTCTGCTCTCCCATAGCAGCAGTCGTGGTGAAAGCAGCACCTGAAAGGAACAGAAATGGTCATTTATGGTCACACAATCTGGGTGGGGTTTATCAGTGGATTACTACAGCTGGGAAATAAAACAGTCAACATCAGTGAGTGTACAAACTGATGAGAAATGACCTGCTCAGGAACCAAACCAGGTTTGGTTTAATAGATCACCTGCAAAAAATCACTACTTTTACATGTAATAAGTGATGAGAAAAATGTCTGACATACATTGAGCTAATTGAATATTCAGAGCATTCTCAGTTATATGTGAGTATGCTTTTCTCCTAGTGCCTTCCACAAAATGAACTTTTAGCTCATTATTATCAGAAAATTTGGAAAGTTTCTCAAAATTATTGTTTCAAAATTGTTCTTGTCATAATTGGCACAAAGAATTTATAGGCTTTCTATGACATTGTGAAACTGAACAGTATAGGTAAGAATCAATGATATTTTAATGCTTAAAAAAGGCATTAAAATATGCTGATGTAGTGTCTCTGGTGTGGAGTCACTGCAAGCCCAGAAAAGCAAGTAGGGGAGTTTACACGGACCTGAAATCAGGCAGCTTCTAAGTTTTTGCTGCAAACTAATTACACCCTTTCTTTTTGACTTGCTGGAAGAACTGGGTGTATCCACAAAGTATTCATTCATTCATTCATTCATTCATTCATTCATTCATTCAGTTTCCTCCTGGTAGACTAAACCCATCAGATTACAGTAGGTAAATGGTGTTTAGGTTACCTGAGGAATTTGTGTCTGCAATAGGAAAAGTTAATACTGTGAGCTCTCACTTTGCAATTACTGTTTTTCCTGTGCTTATTAAGTAATTACTTGGTCATTCCCCACAAATCACTGTGTAAAGATCCTGTGGTACATAACAGTTGAACAATACAGCTCAGTAACACCATTTCATGCATAGAAACTTTTAAAAAACCCAAACCACGCAACAGAACAAAATCAGAACAAAAGGCAGACAATTATCTTCTTCCAGTTAATGTTCAATTATAAATTACATTGATGATAGTCCATCTGCTGAGATTTAGAACTAAATGGAAAGGTTTGGTTTTTAGAATAATTTTTCAGCAGGTTGAATTTTGCATAGTTCTTATGTGTTATTTTGAATACTAATAACATGGAAGATAGTAAAATCAAAAGATTTTTTTATTGCCTTTGTTTTTAAATTTTTGCTTTAGATAGCTTCAATGTTTGAACTTTAAAGCTTCTCCAACAAGACTTTAATTATTTAGCTCTTTACTGAACAGCAACAGCAAAGAAACTCAGTTGTACTGTGAATCCTGTACTAATGCAATGAGAATTTGAATCAAAGGTAAGAAGTGTAGATCTACAGAAACACAATTTGAGCACCTCAGAGTTTCCTAGCAATCTGAGCTGTGTTTAAACTCAGTTCCCTCTCTCAAATAGGCCTACTTTATATTTTAGTCCTTTTATTTGTCATCTGCATTCAGCACTTAATTAGTCAAATAAATAGTTACTCTCACCAGTCTACTCTGTCCTTGGGCCATCCTTTTCCTCCCAGGCCACAGTAGCATCCATAGCGCAGGTAGGCAAAAGGAGAGCGCCCTGTGGTGCATCTGATGGCTCCGGCTAATTCCAGAATTCCTCTCCGATTTCTCAAATGGGCTTCCCCAAAAGTGCCTTTATAAACTGTGGAAGAAGAAACTGTTATTAAATCCAACATGCAAATATAAAATAGTTGGGATTGCTTGTTTTTTTTAAAACAGTGATAATAAATGACAGTACTTGAAAATAATCCAGTTTTGTTTTTGACACTTGGGGGCCACACTGCTTGACCCAGTCCCTCTGTTCCCAGTCCATAGTGAGCAAAACACTGAACCCTGAGAACAGCTGCAGTGGTTTCCTCCCAAGGAGGCAGTGCACAATGGCAGACCAGTCATTTCCAGTCTTCCAGCTCTTGAGGGCCAGCACGTGTTCTGTGGCCCAGGCGCACCCAGTTGCTAAGATTAGCTGCCCCAGTGTTGCAGTGTTTTCTCTTTAACACAACGAGCAATTTTGCCCATGTTATTTTGTAGAATGTAGTGCTTTACGTTGGAACAAATAGGTCCTTTATGATAGGGTTTTGGTTTTCCTCATTTTTAGACAAAGCAGCCAAATAACTGATGGGGATGGTGTGGTGGATGTAAGGCAGGGAAATGGATGGGTGCTGGGAGTGTTTTCCAGGCAAATTAGAAAGGTGGAGTTTGGTTATTTTCCTGTTTACTTCTGTTTGAGGATTTTGTTGTTTAGCTGGTTCTCACTATTATTTCTCCAGAATAAAACTTACCTTAGGAACTATATTTTAACTATCCCATATCAGTACTAAAGCAAGAGGTCCCAAGCAGCAGAAAACTGTTGAGACTCTGGGTGACATTTTTAGGGATTCATGCCATCCTGAGATGTTGAACTAACACAACTGAAGACCCCAATGGTAATGGGCAGCCTCTCCTTGCAGTGCAGGCTTCAAGCTATTCACAGCAAATTTTAAGAAGCTGAATGACTACAAAACAAATTAGTTTTAGAAGGCTTCTGATTAGAGTTTCTTATTAATTAAACTAATTACTTATTTTGGTATGAGAAGAACAGTTTATAAACCTAAACTCCAGTACTGGTTACAGATTCCAAAAGACATTAAGATTTAATAACTGATAATACCTGTGATGGAGACAGATAGCAGAAAAAAAAATAGTTAGACTTCATTGATGAAGGCTTTGGTAGTTACTTTCCTACAAAATAACTATAGGATTATGCAGTTTTAATATGATCTGCATAATCACATAATCTATTATAATAGCATAATAGAGTAATCTTTTGTAATAGATTATATCACAATAGATTATATGATTAACTATAATCAGTTAATGGAAAATCTGACAGAAAAAATACCGGTCCCAGCACAGTTGAGTAACTTGAAATGTGTGGGATGCTGGTGACCTCTGGCACTTGTCATGAAACAATGGAATTTAAACACCTCATGAAATCACCTCAGTAAGAAATTTAATTGGTCTGTGTGTGAGAATGGTAAAAAAAACACTTTAGGAAGAATCCTGAGGCAGCATTCAGAACTTTCCTGACCATTCCCAGATCTTGTCCCTCCTGCTTTTTGGGCATGTGATCTAGGGGCAGAAGTGTTGAAACAAGGGCGTTTAAACTTGCACATGCAGCTTTGGCCATTGATTAAAAGCAATCATATCCTGAGGAATTAAGAAAAGCTTCCTTGCTATGTAGTCGATTGCAGTTTCATTTCAAAACTGCTGAGTTGGCACTAAACTTCCTTGCTAAGACACTGAACAGTATCTGTTGTGCATGGCTCCTGTTCCAGAACATTACCTGAACCTTTTGTGTGAAATTTTGGTTCTGGTAGCAGGAACATCCATTTGGATATTAACAGGTTAGTTTTATGGTAGCATTGAAAGTGTTTTCATGTCATTGTTAGTACATTGTTCAGTAAATTCTGAGCTGAAAACCCTGCAATAAGGGTGAAGCATTACAAGTGACAACTGGTTATGCTCTTCAATGTTTAGTAATGGTTACTCTTGTAAACAGCCAGTCATTACTGGCTGGAACCAATGGCAAAGCTGGATTTGCTCTGCATGACCTTGGAGATTCTGAAAAAAGTGAAGAATTTTTACATTGTGTCTCAGTTCCTGGCAACTAGGGAAGGGTGTTGTAGGAGAGATACAAGTCCGGAAAAAGAAAATAAGAATTTCCAAGTCATATTCCTGGTTTCATCAGAGAATTGTTTGCTAACTTGGGACAATTCCCAGTCCCTTGATTTAAATCCATGACAAGTAGAAGTGATGAACTGTCTGGTACTTGAAGAGCTCAAGTATAATATGCCATGTGTCTTAAAGAAAAGGACATAAACTTTTTCCTTTTAATATATTTGTGTTACAGCATCTGGACATCCAGTTGTAAACCAGCATGGCATAGATAATCTGAATATCATACTCTGTCAGAACAGCTTTATGAGCTGAGTTAATAAAAGCAATTAAATACCATCTGAGAATGCACAGAACTATGGAAATAATCAGAGTTTCAATATGTTGATGATGATGGTGATGATAGCATTGGTGTGTTTGCCATGTAACAAAATCTTTAAAGTGTTTTATCAGAAACATTGTGGAATACAGTTAGAGAGTGAATTGACATTCTGTGTATTTCCAAATATTTTATGATTAAGTTCTTGGAATCTGTGTGGTTTTGTTTGTTTTTATGAAGCCTTTGTGAATGGGAGGTTTGATTATGCATTCCTGAAAGAGCAGTGTTTTCCCTTGATGTCCAGTCTGTTTTTTGGGTTTTGTAGTGCAGATTGTGTGCAGCTGTGTCAAACACAACCTTGTAAGTGGAGAAAAAGGGAGTGAACCGGATTGGATTTATTTTAATTTCATTGCTTTATAAGGTATTTTAAAAATCTATTCCCTTAAATTTCCATATGCAAAGAGGAAAAAAAAGTTAGAAACACATTAATTTTTTGTGAAAGGTCATATTTCCTGTAATGTTTTACTCTTTTCAATTGGCTCAAATGCAAAGATAATGATTATTTTTCCAGATACATACTCACATTTTTATTAAGATGTACAGCTTTTCATAATTATGATACCTAACTAAATTATTAGCATCTAATACAATGTATGCTGTTTTGTGGGTTTAAAAAGAATTTTTAAGCCATTCTTTCAAAGACTGAGGGTACAGAAACATTTTTTGATGTTAAATATGTGTAAAATTTCCTTTAAGGATTTCTCTAGGCAGTCATAGTGCTCCAGTAGTTCAGAACTTGAAACCTGGGAAAAAGCAGACTTTCTGATGCATTTCCAAGATCTTGCAAAAAAGAACTGTATGCCTTATAGAAACCTTAGTTTCTGCTTAGATTTTTACTTGTTTCATAAGCCATCAGGGGTGGCCTTTTCCACCTCATTTTATTGCTTACATGCTATCTCCACAAACTCTGGTCACATGTAAATTTTTTGAAAGGTTAAATTTGCCTGTTTTGATACTTTGGACCAATTAGGAAACAGGTAGATTGCATTTCCCATGCTCCTCACTGCCCACGGAGTGGGTGACTGAGGTGCCTGACTCAGAGCTATCGGAGCGCAGCCAGGCTCTCTGTAATGAGCACTCCAAGCTGGCAGAAGCAGTGATTTCATTGTTTTCCTTAATGTTCTTGCTGAGGTTTGTGCCATGCAAAGGATGAAGTCTGGAGGATGATCAAAATGCAGAAGGAATCATAGGGACTATCTGAGGTCAGGAAGTGGAAATGGGGCAGGGAGCTTTGTGGGGCCCTAAGCTGGCCCCATTATGCAAGCACCTTACCTTATGGGCTTTAATCACACGACTGCCTTCCCCCAGACCCTGCTCCATTCTGTGCCCAGAATCTGTTCTAGGAATGAATTGAGGCTCTTTTCTTTAGGATCCTGCTATTTGCAAGTTTTGGTGTGGTGCATTTGCAAGCTGTGTAGGAATGTATAAAAAAAGTTCAAGAGAATCTTTTACTAAAGGCAGCTGATTACTATTCTGGAAGATAGGATTTTATCCTTACAGCTGTCACAAAGGTTCAGCATGAGGTTAATTTAATCACTCTAAAACAATGCCTATTTAGAGATAGTAGGCTCCCAGCCTGCTGAATATTCTGGGGTTGGAGTACCAAGCTACCACAGCACTAAGTGAGAACCAGGCTTTGAGCAGTTGAAGTTCCATATAATTTTATGTAGTTGTACGTAAAATTGGGTTCTAGCATATCACCATGGCAACCTAAAATTAGAGAATGCTTTTTTGTGTCAGTCTATGTACGTCTCTGAAAGAGGGACGATAGTACAATTTCAGAAAAATTAGTACAATCAGATACTATACTGATGAGTACCACAGAAAACCTATGAGGAAATGGACTGTGAATTGTTACAACCAGTCTTTAACACTGATTAATAAATAGGATGTAGGAGACAAAAAAAAAAAATATTTGCAAAGTGAGTAATTGGCTGTGTGAAGGTGTGAGGCAGGGGTCCTTTAATTATATTCTCACATCATAACTCATTCATTAAGACTGATTCATTTTTCAGAATAACCCAGTTAGGGTTTTGTAGGTAATCTCAGTTCTAGCAATTCCTGCTCCCGAACTACTTAGAAACTCAAGTTCTCCGCGACAGCTCACTCCAATACCCAAAGAGTGGGGGTAAAGTTACTGGCTTTATAGAAAGATTGTTATTGCACGTGCAAGCTGCAAACTGATTTGAAACACGGAACTTCGTTAGCAGAGTTGTACATTAGTGCTGAACTTCACAGGAGTAATGTGCGCCTCTCCAGCCCCGCTCCCGTGTGCAGCTGCGCTCTGAGCACCGGCCGGGCTGTCGGGGCAGCTCCGGCCGCCGCTGGCAGCGGCACATCGGGGCTTCCCGTGGGCGAGTCCCACCCAGCTGTGCCCGAGCGCTGGCCACCTGTCACCGGGACTGCTCTCCGGCGTGGGAAGACAGGCACTTCCCGGGAGTGATTCTTCTCACACTCCTTTCTCTACCCCTCTTCCCACCTGCCAAGCCCCATCCGGCCGGGTCCGGGCAAGGGAGCGCGTCCAGCAGAGCCCGCTGAGGCGCCGCTGGACGGGGTCGCTTCCCTGCCGGGAAAACGACCGTGTGGACGCCGAGCCCCGGCCCGGGGCCCTGCTCTACTCACCGGCCGCCGGCAGCAGCAGCAGCAGGAGTGGGGGCAGTGGCGCCATGGGCAGCGGCGGGCGGGGGTGCGGGTCCCGGCAGTGGCTCTGTGCTCGGCAGCGGAGTGTGTAGGTGTGAGCCGCAGCCGCGGCGTGCCGGCTATAAAAGGCTGCTTTCTGCCCCGAGCCGGGTCCCCCGGAGCCGGAGCCCAAGTCCAAGCTGTGCTGTCCATCTGGCCAGAAGGGAGGAGCTGCCGCTGGAAGAGCCGGCGAGAGCCGGGACCTGTCACTCGGGCAGCGGAGCGCGGTGCAGGCACAGGGGGTCACACCCCGCAGGTCTGGGATGGGGGCCACCTCTCCGCTCCTCCACACTTTCCTGCTCTGGCAGCTAGATTTTCTTTTTGAATTACAGCAGTTCCTAGGTAATTCAATCTAGATCTGAAGAGGAAAGCAGCAACTGTGTCGTAAGTTAGTCTAGTGGTTAATTATAACCAGTGCTGAAGACATGCTCTACCTGGAGTCTGCATCTACCTGGAGTCTGCATCAGCCAGACTTCATCTACTGATTGTTCCTTTCCTTGGATGATTAAAGGACAACCAACTCCTAAACCAGTTACAGATATTTGTAGCTTGATAAAAACTTTTTAATTGTACCTCAGACAAAATAGACTCCCAGTTTTTTGTACATTGTATTATATTTGCATATTTTTCCATTCCCTTTCCAACTCTTGTATTATTTTGTAAAACGTACAACCAGGTGTCTTATTATGACCAGTTTCATTGCTTCTCTCAACACACAGACAATACCACTTGCTTTTATGTGACTTTTTCTGTGCTCATACTTTCAAGTATTTCTTCAGACCTTCTATCAATGCACTGAAACCAGTGCATTTCCTGTCAGTTGTTCAAGCAATCAGGAGCCCTGAAATTTAGAGTAATGATTTTGTGTGCATGTGTTTTTTCTTGTGGTGTTCATACTTTTTTTTTTTTTTTGGCATTATTATATTCCAGGATATTACCCCTTTAGGATCCCGTTGAGGCCTACACTGCTAGAATATGGAAAGACAAATAAAACTAGTTTTATTTATGGAAATTATCAAGAACTTTTTCTTGGTTATGTCATCTATGTCATTAGTGGAGAGCAGCTGGTAGTTTGGTGGGGGGTTTTGTGAATGGTTTTTTCATCAAAGAAACAAAATCATTTTTTCATGCACATACTGAGTAATAATTATATTTTTGCATTAAAATGCTCTGATTTCTGTGTTATAACATTCCTCTTTATTCAGGAGAGGTAGAAAATCGTATGTGATGTGATTCCAAGGACAAAAAGCATGCACAGACAGATCAGATTTGTTTTTATTATGCTCTCATTAATCCAAGCTCTCAGAAATGTTTGTGTTGGCACTGAAGTGAGGGTAGCGTGGGATAAATGTGGAGCATCAGTCGGAGGCAGGATATAGATTTGCCATTGTACACCTGGCAGGCCTTTGTGCAACTGCGTGCAGAGCACCAGGAGAGGTGTGGCAGCTCAGCCAGGACTGTGCATGGCACCTGGCAAGGCAGAGGGTGCCAGTGTGAACTCCACACAGCAGAAATAAGTAGGGTTCCCACCCGAGTGCTGGTGTTCTGCAGACAGGGGAAGGTTTCTGGAGGCTTCCTGTGAAGCCCCAATGCCTGGCAGATCTGTACCGAGCAGCTGCAGGTGTGGTGTGCTGGGATAATGCTGCCAGCCCGTCCCTCTCCTGCCACCCCGTGCCTGGCTCTGGCCAACATGGGGAGCACAACTGCCACTGTGTGTCCCAGCTGGAGTAGAATACGAGTGAAGTGCATTGTGTGGCAACCAGAAGGTTGCTCATAACCCTTATAAGTGTTGGTAGAAAACCCATCTATTGGGGATTTTTTTTTTTTTTTAATTTTTATTAAGATTTCATTGCTATTGTCATCAACTGGGTCAGGGCAATTTTCCTATTACTCATGGAGTCACATCGCTAATTACTGTTACTCTGGTCTTGTACTGTCACTTATACTTCATTTGTTTACCGACTCTTCCGGTCAATAAGTCACACCTATTAGAACACTTCAATGGTGTCCGAGAGCTGCTTAATGAAACTTCAGCTGAACACTATCCCATCCAGCATACCATTGCATATGACAATGAAAACAGTATCCAAGGCAGCGAGATGAATTACGTTTCATGTTGTTCTTCAGGACACTGCCTGATGCAATGTGTTAGTGCAGCTGATATGTTTTTCTCTGAAGAAAGGAAAGCAACCTTATAACCACTGAAAAATCAAGTGAGACTGAAATTCTCAGACTACAGCTGCTTCTATCAGAAAGTGCACAAAGATATGTAGGGACAGAAACTGTATATAGTGATGATATAAGGAATGCAAGTCATGAGTTATGATTCCTATAAGTGTAGTAAAAGTTCAAAGGAGAACAGTGAAATCGGTGAGAGAGAAAGGAAATCTGATAGAAGGAAATACTTTTATTGAGGCAAAGCTAGATTGTCCAGTTAATTGCCAGGCATATGGCTAAGAATATATACCAGTAACAGACTGGAAGTTCATATGGATTACAATGATAAAGTCATATTTTTTAAAATTAGATTTGGTTCCCTTTAAGTTTCTTAATTAAAACCTTATGTGGCAGTATAGACTTGTCATATTTCTTTTTGTAGTGTTTCTTTTCTTCTATTTAAAGCACTTGGAAACTGGCCTAAGTCATATGTGACAAACGGCATTTTCCCTCTTACTGATGAATTGCTTCTGTCTGTCAACTGGAGCTGTGCAGGGGCGGAGAGAACCATTTGCTTTTCAAATATACTTTCTCAAACAAGGCTGCATGTACCTTATGATTGCTTTGTTTTTAAATCTGAGAAATAGATTAATATAATTGAGACACATGGCTGTACTGAGGAATATTCTCACAGCATAACACTATTATTGGCAAACTTGTTAAATGAGTTCTAAAAGCCTCATTTCACAGGGTCCAGGATTATGTACATGCTGGAAAATGACAGAGTATGGTAACCTAAAATGTTGAAACATTTATAGAAAGTGATAGAATGGTCTAAAATATAGTTAATGTAAGTGCAAGTTATCCACTACCCTGTGATGAGGTGAAGGTAGTGATCTTAAGAGAAGTGTAACAGTAGATTTACTGCTGACTTAACAGCTGAAAAGCTGTATTTTTGTAGTAATAATAGTTCCATTAAAATTTTTCATTTAGTAGGAGCAGTTCTTTTTCCTGAGAAATGAAAAAGCATGCCACCTACCTTGGCCAAATTTATATATACTCTGCATTTAGCTGTTGTGAACCAATGTAGTGTTGCTTCTGCTGAGTACAGAGGTACTAGGATCTGTAGGTGTCTAAGCAGAGTCCTAAAAAATGCCTACAGCATTAAGCATGTGGCATTTAAGCCATAGGACATATTTGTTACCCCACTGAATTAATGAACTAATAAAGAATGGTGAAAGAAATTATTTTCCCATTGTTAGAGATGGTAATGGAGGCAGGATGATTTGCTTAAGGTGCTTTATGATGGCTATAGCAGAGCTGGAAAACAGGAATTTGATGTTTTGCATCCCAGGTTAAGTCCCAGATTGGGCTCTTCTGTGGCACTGTCTCCTGGAGGAAAATAAGGTAAGAAGCACATGCCTTACTGTGAGGGTATTAGAAAAATTAGAACCAAAGAGTTGCTTCCCAGAAATTAAGTCAAATGACTGTTTACTTGTTGCTATACTTGGTAAATGTCTCTGAGTTACCCCATATCTTCTTAAACATTGGATTGGGACACAGGTTCTGCTTGGAATATATCCTTTACAAATGTATGTTCCTTCTGATACTGAATGTCCACGTACTACACAACTTCTTTATCATTGTTGTCTTCATAAAAATACAAAGCCAAACAGCATTAATTATCTGAGAATTTGTTTGGAAACATTCAGTGCCTTTGTTCCTATTTCTGGAAGTCTGGCTGGGATTCCTCACTTTCATGTCCTTCCATCTTCTCTTAGTTCCTTTGCACAACCAGTGCTTCCTGTTTACCAATGTTTTCCTCAGCTCATGTTATTGGAGATGTTGCCCCAAAATGTACAAGAGTTAAAAAAGTTAAAGCCAAGTTTGGAGAGACAAGCTCCATATGAAAGATTAGAAAACATTATGCTAAGCCATTTTATAGTATTTCGCAATGTACATGTATTATCTCAAATCCAGTTCTAACACACACAACAAAATCCAACTTTCAGACTATACCAGCCTATAGCATAACTTGTAATGTCTCTGGTAATAGTAAATCTCTGAGTAGCATATTATGTCCCAAGAGAACTTTGGGGACCATGTCTGTAGCATTGTCCTTTCCACGCCCTTTGGCAGCAATGTTACTCTGTCCATGCTGCAAAAACACCGTGTAGTGTGTCACTGCCCATAACAGACAGTTGTGTGCTGGAAAGGTTGTTATTACAGAAATGCTCTTGAAACTGCTATAATGTTTGCAGAGGAGCTGAATTACTCCTACAGTTTTCTTTCCTTTTCCTTCTAGTTTTGTTTTTTTTTCTGATCCCCATTCTCCCCTCTGCTCCTTAGTACAACAGCTGCTAGCACAGTCCATTCTGTCCATACAACCACCCAGGCAAGTAACGAGATTGCAAGAACATCCTCAGAACACTGCATATTTACTAATGCAGTTATGTCCATTTTTATGGCATGGAAATACATGGCCTGCCTTTGAGCAAAGGCACACACTGGAGATGCTGGGGAAGGATTCCACAAATAACTTCCAGCTTGCTTAGCTCTTAGGTTCTGATAGTCATCTCTGCCTTCCAGAAGATTTGCACTCTCTAAGTCAAATTCTTCATTTGGCATTTGCATCCAAAAAAAGACTCACGGCCTGCTTCTTGTGGAACCCAGGGCTACTTATTTTTATAGCTTGAGAAAAAAAGACTTGGCAATGCAATGTGTGCATGTTTCTAAAACAAAATTTGAAGTCTCCAGCATATCTCTGGGAGGATATTTGACTTGCTTTCTTTCTATAGGTTACATCAAACTTGGATTCTTGAAATGGCTGATGTAATGACCAGGATGATGGGATAGAGTAACCTCTCAGCACATTTGTGGGTGATATCAAATCAGGGGGAGTGGCTGGAAGGCAGGGCTGCTACTCAGACAGACCTAGTCAGACTGGAAAAATGAGCTCTGGGAGACCTCATGAAGTTCAGCAAAGGCAAATGCAAAGCCCTGCAACCGGGCTGGCATAACTCCCCAAGTGGGATAGACTGAGAACTGACTGGATAGAGAACAGCTTTGTAGAAAAGGAGTTGAGGGTTGTGGTGGACAAGCTGAATGTGAACCAGCCATGTGCTCTTGGAGCTAATGTACCCAGCTGCAAACAGGGCTGAGTAGCACTGGTAGGTTTAGAGGGAACTGATTCTTCCCCTCCATCTAAGACTTGTGACACCACATCTGGAGCTCTGTGTCTCATTTTAAGAAAGCCATTGACACACTTAAAGGAAGGCTACCAAACTGCTCAGGCAGCTGCAGATCATGACATACAAGAAAATGAGAGAGCTGGATTTGCCCAGGTTTAAAGAAGATGAGAGAACTGGATTTGCCCAGGTTTAAAGAAGATGATGAGTGGAGATCACTGTGCTGTGAAGCAGTTTGTAATGGAAGGGTGTAGAAGAGATGTAGCACATTTTTCCCAGAGGTGCTTAAGAAGCAATGAGCAAAACCTACAGCAATTCAATATAAGAAACAATTCTTTTTTTTTCTTTTCTTTTCTTTTTTAAGGATCAAATACTGAAGCCATTTGCCCTGAAAGGCTATGGCAACTCCATCCTTCAAGATATGTATAACTTAATTGAACATGACTAAAAGCAACCTGCTTTAACAAGACCTGCCATGAGGAGAAAGTTGGACTATAAAACTTGCAGAAGTCCCTTGCCACCTACACGATTGCAGGTAGGTGGTACCTTCACCACCTACACCTAGCAGGTACCTTCAAATTAGCAGTTCCACCCTGAGAGGGAAGGAGACTCCAATATCACTTCCTTTTGCCTAAACGTTTTTATGAAACCATGGCCTGTAGGCAGGGAAGGCAGTAGGCCTGTTCTGCAATAATAAATTAATTGATAATAATTTTTTCCACAGATCACCAAGTAAAAGATGCAAATGCACTGGGGAAATCATCTGTACTAAATTCAAAGAGACTTGAGATTTTGCCTGCTTTTATTATCTCGACAGCTTTGTCACAAACAGAAGCAGTGCCCTTTTCATACTTTCCTACCATTTTAACTCACTGTTATGAAATCCCATTTCTATGCCTTTGTCCTTGTCGACCATTTCTGAATCTTCTTCCAGTTCTATTTTTACTGAGACTGGGGGGAGGCTGCAGAATTGAATCCAGTATCCAGGGTGGAGACAGAACATGGATGTATAGAGACTGCAGACTATATTTCATTTAAGAGAGAAGAAAAATTCACAGTTTTGTGTAAGTTTTACCATGTCTACTGTTTTTTCATTGTCTCTAAATGTTTTAAATTGCTTGAAAATAAAATGAAGATTTTTTGTTACCTGTTTATTTGTTCACCTCTTAGTTGTTTTGCTCTTCACCCTGTCAACAGTGAACATCCTATTGGTCTGGTCTGCTTGTCTTGCAGCTTTCTTTCAGGACCTTTCTTGTGCTCCCTCAGCTGTGTAGTTTTATGGCAACTGAACCCATCAGGATAAAATCCCTAAGCAATGCATCCATCAAAGGAAAGGTGAGTAGAATGTAGCCCTTAATTGTTCCAGGCTAATTGGCACAAGGGCCCTCTGTCTTTAAACACCATCCAGACTGCTTTGGGAACTGGCAAGTTACTGAATTTATTGTTGAGGCTCAAAAAATCCCTGGAAGTGGATTTCCCTACTGAGGGGTAGGGAACATGGGTATTAGCTAGAGAATTCAGGAGTAGGAAAAAAGTGAGTATAGGAAAACTTGTATCTTAAGACATGTAAGATCAAAAAGGTGCTAAATAGTGCTGAAGAGCCGAGTATGTGTCACTTGTCAAGTGCGTTCTAAATCTCTCATCTCCAAGTCTCTGTGGGATGGACACCTACTTTTATTCTTTCCTTTTGCAGATGGTTGGGATGAGAAGTAATTGAACCAGAGAACTGTCAGCACTAACATCATGATTTGCTATACCTGAAATAAACCAGATACTTCAAAGCAGCCAAAAGATGCAAGTGTCATTTGCTGAGAGCATGCACGAAGTGCCAGTGCACAACAGAAAGGCTGTTCAATAAAATGTTGTTTAGGCACCAGCAGCTGTTTGATTTTTAGTGAGAAGTGGGGACTCAGTAGAAGGTAAGAATTTAAATGCATTCTCAAATCTGGGGCAACATGACAAACATATTATGTTTTCTATGTAGACCTATTTTCCACTGCATTGGAAGGCAACAAATGCCATGGGTACGACACAATATAAACAAATTAGAACAATTTATATAACCTATAATTATAAAGAGTTAAGCTTATGCTTCTTTGGAGTATAAATTACTATCTTAAGAATACATTTTCCTAAAAGTAAGAAAGATTTTATAATTCTATAGACTTTATACTTCCTTTAAAAAGATCAGTTATGGACAAAGTAAGACATATTCAGGACACTTATGAGCACAAGAGTTGTAAACTCATTGCCACAAAGAGCTAAGGAAACAGTGGAGTGTGAAGGAAGCTGCTGAACTGAAGTCCTAGTACCCTGTACGTGTGACAGTGCTCAGGGAAGATATTTAACCCTTACGGAGTTCAATGAATCTTCAAAGACAAATAGAACTGTTGCATAATTTCCACAGTACAGATTGAAAACTAGCACACCAATGGCTTTGGCAGTCTTCAGACTTCATCATTCTTTTTGATTTTCTTTAATACAAGTAGGATGATCATTGGGTGACCAAGCACCAGAACAGATTGCCCAGAGTGGTTGTAGAGTTTCTCTCACTGGCAATATTCCAGAACCAGCCAGATGCAATCCTGTGCCGTGTGCTCTAGGATGACCCTGCCTGAGCAGGGGAGTTAGACTGGATGTCCCACTGCAGTCCCCTCCAAACTTACCCATTCTGTGATTCTCTGACCTGATCCAAATACATAAATTGCTTCCTTGGTTTAATATAAAACTAATTCCTCACGGTGATACTATATTTACAGAATTTCATCATGAGCCATCTAGACAAACTCTTATCTACAGATCCTGTGACTAATAAAGTTCATAGCATCCTTCATACAAGTAGAGCTGTATTCTTTAAAATAACATGAATGAAGAACATGCTGTTCCTACATATAAAGGAAAAAAAGGTTTTAATTGCATATGAAATGCCATCATAAAATGAAGAGACCAAATGCCATGAACTACCCCATTTGTAGCAGCAGTGATGGAACCACCATTGTCTTTGCATTTACTGTATAGAACGAGAGAATTTGCTATACTGCGTGTACCAGGCCTTGCTAACTGACATCAGGATGTGCAAGACAGAAAGGAAAAAAGGGAGTGAGGAACCAGTCCCAGTAAAGCTTTAAAAGGAATAGTTTCATCTTCAGCTGTTAGAGGTGTGAATCTTACTAAACTAATTTAAATTCTTCTGAGTACTCTTCCTACAATACATATATGTAGCATCCAATCAAGGGTGATCTCAAACCAGCAGTCAAAAAGTGACTGGGAACAAAGTAAAGTAGTTCATTTCTCTAACTCCTTCTTTAGTAGCTTTCTAGTTTCAAGTTTAGGTTATAGCTTTCACTAATTAGTCTTTTAAATAAACAGACAGTTTCCCAAATAGCCATATTACAGTCTTCATGAAAGTCTTTCAGATGGTAGGTACTAAATATATTTTTACCTTTTTAGGGTGTAAACCAGCATGTTTTAATCGTGTTTCAGTTACTTTACCAAAAGTATCTTCATCTAAATTATGCTGAATGATAAAAATTTTGTCTAGCTTCTTTTTGTGACTGTGATACCCCAAAAATAGGAGTACTATGGTGCATACAAAATTTTATGCTAACCACATTCAGACTACCTTTTAAAATAAACAGCTTATGCATACTTGACATTTTTACTTCACAGAGAAAAACAGTTCTGCGTACATGGAGTATTTACAATTTTGTGTGTCTGCACATAGGATTTTGTGTATGTGCACACAGGATCTGCATACTGAAATTTAATGGTGATTTGATGCTGCTGTGAGACTCACAACCACCTAATTTCCTAATTCTGTTTGCAATTCTATAATACCACATTAATGTTTTAATGTTCCTCTGGTTATCTCCCCTCTCAGAAAAGATAAAGCCTTATTAGTTTATGCACCAGGTAATCCCTAGGAAGGATTAGCCTGGGACAGATAATCTTCACTTGTATTGAAGTCTTATTTAGAATGGAGGGTCAACTTAATTACATAAGCAGGTTTAATTTTTATTCTGTAAAATACTAGATTTAATTTTTGCTTCGATTGGTTCTTTCTGACAGCTACAAAAAAAAAAAAAAAGCTTGTATAGTTTTTCTCAAAAGACCCAACAGCCAATACTGCACATCACTCTTCCAAATGCATGGACATTCACAGATAATTGTGTGCAGAGATGCTGCCAAACATCCATTTTCTTCCCATCAACTGGGCTTTTTCATTTACCTATTTTTGTTGAAGCAACACATAGTTTGTCTATGGATGTGTACTCATACAATAAAGTAGAATTCAAATGTAAAGCAATGTAAAGTAGTTAATTCTCTGTAATGACTTCATTCCTGTTCCTAGGGGAGGGAATACATCTTAAGATCTAAATAATACAAGCACTAAATGATCACTTTTTCATGTAAGGAGAGAAACATTTTCTACTATTGCATATATATTGCATCCCCCCCTCTCCTCAGTTTTCTGCAATCTGCATAGTTAGCTGATTACTGCACAACTGGAAGGACTGGAATTAGGTGGGTCCTTTTATGATCATTATGACAACAAGTTGAAGGAAGAGGAGGAGCTGCAGCAGTCCTAATTTTACTTGAAATACTGGAGTTAGAAACCTATGTGAGAACATCGAGCACCACAATCCCTTGGAGAAGGGTTGACCTCACAACAAGTGTCGCTGCTTACTGCTGTGCTGCTGCTTTCAAGTTTTTGGTCTTTGAATTTTGTTTTCCGTCACTTTTTTCTGGCCTCTGCCCATCATCTTTTTATATTTGGCTTCTTAAGTCACCTGTCATTTGTTCAAGGAGCTGAAGGTCAGATCATCTGATCTGACTTGTATGCCATAGGCCCTGAAATTTCTTGTACCAGCCCAAGTAATTTCTCTTTGAGCAAGGTATATTTTCTACCTCCTTAAAGCATATAATTAAATTTGGAGTCACACAATATTAGAAGATAAAGAACTTCCTGTTCTGTTATCAGAAAAGCATCTTGTAAGGGGCCTGTGTCTGGAAAAAAAGCTGAATGGAGTAGGCACCAGAGGTAGAGACAAGACAACCTAATTAGGGAAGGATTTATTTAAAAGTGATTGACTTACCGTAAAATGGGACTACAGACATTTGGAGTCATATTTTTATAGTAAAAACAAAATTTAATAAACACATTT
>VZTT01031829.1:32488-42720 GCA_013400855.1 Buphagus erythrorhynchus | reverse complement strand
CCGCTGTCGGTCCCGCCGGAGCCGCGGCCCCCCCGGGCCCCCCGGCCGGATCTCCCCGGCGGCCGGAGCCGCTCGGTGCGAACAAAGGCGGCGGGCGGGCGGGCGCGGCGCGCTGGGGCAGCACCACCGGCGGGTTAGGAGCTCTCCTGTTGCGCCGTGCCTGGAACAAACCCCGGAGAGCTCTGACAGTGGCCGAGCCGGGGCCCGTCCTCTGCCCGCGTCCCCTCGGGACGAGTTTTTGGGGCTTTCCGCGCTAACAGGTGCGCGGTGACTTCTGCCGTTCCTCCGTGCGCCCGGGCAGCTCCGGCACGCAGCGCTGGAAGTGTTCTGTTAGGGAAAGTCAGAACTGTCTTACAGGAAGGGGGAAAGAAACCCCAAACCAACCCCACAACCAAAACCAGCAACTCAAATACTGTCGATTGTAGTCACCAAAATCGAGTATCAAAGTTTATCTTGGTTTAAATCCTGTTGGTAAGTCTGGATTTATTGATAAGATGCTCCTCCTTCAGTTAGGTTTTTGGATCTGTTCTTTACTGAAATATCTGAGAGAATCATAAACCGAAGTCTTCCAGCCCCTTCTTAATTTCCTGGGAAAATGAAATGACTTCACAAAGCGTCTTTGTTCTCTCCTGTTTCTTACATGGATTTAAAAGAAAATGTAGCAGAGCCGTGAAAATAGAAAATAAATATTGAAAACGATCTTATTTTGTGGATAGGGAAGAAGTGGGAGGAGATGCAACTAAATGCCGAAGGTAAGTAAAGAGTGGGAAATGAATAGGTCTTAAATTACTGCTACGTGTTCTGTTTACTTTTATTCAGATATTTCATTTTGACTACAGTCAAGCTCACTTTTTAGAAATAAGAAGTGGAACTGTATTATGTCTTTGTTAGGTGTTTTTTTTTGAGCTGACATAAGTGATTTGGCCAGAAGTACTAGATTAAGCAGAGGAGTTAACTCGGAACTATTGAAATGTGTGTTGTGTAATGTGTTTCCTGTTTCTCTCCCAGCATCTTGCATTTTTGGAATGTCTCATATAACAGCTCAATGATGCGTGAACATGAACATAAAATCTTTTGTGCTTTTGCTGTCTGAGGAGCACATTTGTTTTGTACAAATTTTGTATTAAGATTTCTATTTTCCCTTCCTTATTTTGATGCCAATCCAAGTCTGATGAGCAGTTTACAATCTCTGTAAGGCACGCTTTAGTTTGCACTGTAATTTATTATCTGTAATTACACTTCTAATCTGTCAGTTGGTTGGGCAATAAAAGGGCTTTGACAAGTCTGCTTTTGGACAAGGCTTATTCTGTGATGGCACGTGCTCTGTGTCCGGTTGGATCCTTGGCTGGGTTGGAGCTGGGGGTAGTGGAGATGTTGATGTCAGTGGCATCTCAGTGGATTTGGGTGTAGCTGCATGTGTGCCGCTTCTCATTTGGCCCTGTCGAGGCAGAGTTCTGCTTTCCTGTGCCCCTCGGGTGGCAATTACAGTGTGTAGCTTTTGGATCCAAATGCCTGAATGTATTGTGCTTGTTGCTGCTCTTAGTGGTGCAGGAGGTAGCAGCAGAGATAGGCTCTGCTTCTAGTATTTATATTTAAATAGAAAGGGATTTATGTTGCCTGCCTCTTAGTCATATCTTCACTCCTGCTGTTCTGTTTCAGTCTTGCTCTTCTCTTTGCATTATTCCCTTTATTCTAGGGTGTAACTTCTCTCCTCTGGAGTAGTTTTCCTATATGGAAACACTGGTGAACTGTGTGTGACGGTGTTTTATGCACAGGCTTTTGGTTTCACAGATTCCGACCAAAGTTTTGACATGTGATGGTGTAGATGATGGGTTAATTTCTGCCAGAATTGAGGAGGAGAAGGCCGATGCTAGAATACAGAAAGGGTCTCTTCACTTGGCGTGATTTTATTCAGTAATTCAGCTGAAGCACTGAGGCTGGTAGAGATCTATCAACTGCAAGAATGATAAAACTTTTGATGTGCTTTGTACTGTACAGAGACTTAATTTGAGATTCTTGTAACCCAGTAAATGTGTTAATAATGATACATGACAGGAGGATACGCTCCTGTAATTTAAAAGAACACATCTATACACTGTCCTTGCTTTCTGAGCTTTAGTTCTGTGAAGAGAGAAGTGCAACAAGGATCACTGACTTCCAGTTGTTTTCAGTATTTAGACCTGAAGGTGCAGAGAATACTTACTTGAAGTCTTTATAATAGCCACAGCCATACATATCTATAACAAGCAATAACAAAATTATTTGGTTAGCTGAAGGTCATTAATTCCCAGGGGGAGTAGTTCTGGTCCCCAAATGACATTATGCATTTTCACAGCATTCTCCATTCATCTCTACAGAAGCAATGTGCAAAACTGTGCAAGAGGAGAAAGGATCGGTCCTTCCCAATTCCCTGTCCTGTGGGACTGAATTTTCAACTGGGGGAACTTATGTCCATGGCAGACTGTAAATAGTTGCTCTCTGGTCCTGCAGTTTAGAAATGGAAAGGCTCAACTGTCTATATAGTTTTACTCAGTGAGACCTTCCTTTTTTACAATAGCCAAGGCCTATATTCTTTCTACATTCTATATGAATTTATGCACTTGTGTTCCAGAGATTTGCTTTGCAAAGATAGTCCAGTAATTGTACTCAAAGCTCTTGTGCCTGAATATGGCACATGGTATAGGCTAGATAATGGGAATGTCCTTTAAGGTGTATCTTGAATGCCTTAGAAGTGCTAAAATTTAAAAAAGAAAAGAAAACTGGCTTGCCATGTGCTGGAAGGTAGGCGAATAACCAGTTAGAGGCATAAATACAAGAGAGAAGTGGAGGTGTTCTGCCTGCCTGCCCTGGCACAGCCCTGGTGTCCTTTGCATCTCCTGTTTGCATGGGTGGACCAGCATCTGGCAGAAAAGGTGTCACTGGCTCCTGGCAGAGTCCTTTGTCACTTGGCTTCTGCTTCTGGGAAACAGCATGAGTTAAAGCCTGAGATGAAGATAAAACAGTATAAATTGTTCTTTAAAATGTCTAGGCAGCTTCTTTTATTTTTCTTTATTACATTTAGTAAATTGAGCTTGTATTGGTCTCATAGCAGCACTTGCAGAAATACTGAATTTAATACAACAGTTAATTCTGCCTATGATGTTAATTAGTGATACATTAGTCTGCTTTTTTTTCAGCTCCTGTACTATTTCTTCTTTATTTTAGTTTGTTTCTCTCAGTGAATTGCATGAAGGGTGAAACAACAGTATGGACTTTGCTTTGCTTGTACTTTTTCAAGCAACAAAGCAACATTTAGACTGTTTAAATATATGTATATACATAAGTTTGTTTTTCTTTAAATTCTCTCCCTGCAAATGGAGAAGGGCTGTTGCTACATAGGTGGGTGTTTCATCTTGGAAAGTGGATGGATGACATTAAAAGGCAAGACATGATTGTTATTTGCCTTGTGTATAACTGAGTCTTAATGTGTTTTTGGTTGCTTCAAAGGACATAAGGAAAATTTGGGTGGAAGAGATACTGTTAAAGGTGCTATCTGAAATAATTTTAAATCATCTGCAAAATCATCAAATATTGGGGCAATTTGATTGTCAGAGTATTCTAAGAAATGATAATTTTTGCCTGAATATCTTGTGGATGTAAATGAGTAGGAAAAAAATAGAAGACTGCTTTGAATAATAAATTTCAGCACTCACATATGTTCCATCATTTGCTAGCTATTCTTATATATGCTATGCCAGTTTGTAACATTTCCATTAACTTTATTGTTGTGGAGAAACTGGATCTGCGCATCCTCAAGTTGAATGTGTCACTCTTTAATATTATGTTAGAGGCAATAAATAAATGCAGGTGTTACTGTGTTGGACTTTTCTCGTGTCTTTGCAAGTTGGGGTGGAATACTGTGATTTCTTAAAATTAGTAAAGCTGATTTTAATATCTGCCCAGATTGTGGCGTATGCAAGACTCTTGTGTGGCAAGGTATTACATTGTCAGCTGTTAATTCACAGGTTTAAAATGTCTAAATTTTCAAAGCTTACTTCTGAGGGAAAACATGCAATGATATTCCAACTTGCTTTGGTTAGTGTGAGAATTTCTTATTCTTACAAGACTTTGTTTGAATTCTAAAACCTAATCCATGAGTGAGTAAATAAAAACTATTCAGATGCCAACTAAAATATCCTTTAGGCATTTATATTTTGATTTCTTTCTGGATACGCTGCTATTTATTAAAACCTTTATCATGTAGCAAAAGCATAATATGTATTATTAACTTAAGGAGGAAAAGCTGATGCATAAAATGACATGAGAAAGGTTAGTTCCTCTCTGGAGAGTAGATTACTAAGGGCTATTTATATACCCAAGCAAGCAATAGCTGAGAAATTCCTGTTAGTGAACTATCACAGCTGTCAATTATATTTATCTAAAGACTGAGTTTTATTTGCATGTTTTTTATAGCGCTTGCTCTTACTGAGGTCACAGTGAGAAGTAAGGTGAAATGGGGACCTTGGAGTGCTTCCAATAATTTTAGTGACCTTAGGAAAATTACTCATTTTTATGCTCATTTTAGGAATGTATTACAATAGGACTAATTAATAATGACCTGAAGTAGTCTAGACTTCATACATTAGTTTAAGTGACTTTGAAAAGGTTTGTAATATTATTAGAGCTGAAAAATCTTCAGTTTGTTTCCTTATTCCAAATCATTCAGAGGAAGTAGGGTATCTTCTGCAGTTTGTTTCTGTCCTCAGTTGGGATTTTGTGGAATTTGCTGGGGGTTAGTTTGTTTTTCATCTTACTTTGTTTTCATTCTTCTGCCATTGATGTGAAATGGCAACCTGGCACAAAATACTGGCTTTTTAAAACTTAGTTTCAAGACTAACAGAAATGTACTGTGTGTAGTTCAATTTCTTTAAAGTATAAATTCCTACAAAAAGTAATTTTCTTCACAAAACATACACATTTCCTCTAGTTAAAAGCCTTTTTCAGAACTTCAGTGTTTTCAGAGTAAAACTTTGTCCTACTGGTCCTTTTTTTTTAGAAAAATAAATTGTGTTCTTACATCACAATTGGGAATAATCATGTACAGTTATGACAGCATACTTCAAATAGCCTTATATTGAAGGTTATGCAGATCATTTTAACTTGTTTAACTTGAGCATTTGTAAATCCAGTCAGTTAAAGATACAAACTAAAAAAAAAAAAAAAAAAAAAAAAAAAAAAAAAAAAAAATCACTGATTGAGACAAATTGAATTGAAATGTGGAGCTGATGATGTGGAATTACTTTGAAGTAATTCAGTTTTTCAAGTGAAGTAGGTAGGCTTTGCTGCTGGTAAAGTGTCCAAGTTTTCATCTTGGCCAACTGGTAGATATTAATAGAGCAGTAGTGTTTGCTTCTAATTTCAGATATTATTAAAGCAGTAGTGTTTGCTTCTAATTTCACCTTGGTGCTTGGGGGATGATGAGATGCTGTAGAACTAGACTTCATGGTAGCTTTCTCATCAGTTTGGTTTTTATTAATAAACATACCAGGATCTTGAATTTAGTTCCACTTCAACAAGCAAATAAAAGAAGTGTAAAGCTCTTAAAAGGGGACTGTGTGGAACTTGAGCTCAGTTTAGCAGTAATCCCTGGAAAGCTGGGCTCGTAGCTTGGTGCAGTTACACTGACAGGACTCTGCATGCTCTGGAGGCAGTGAGTGGAAACCAAAGATAAATTAGAGATTGGAAGAAAGGTTCTCTGCAGAAATGTTGTGTAGCTGGGCACTGATGGGGGTGTTGGTTGTGACCTGGGGCTTCTCCCTCTGTCACTGTGGTGCTTCAGCTGTGTCAGGAGTTTCTGCAGTGCTCTGAAGCTTGGTGCAGAATCATCTTTGTACAATGTGTTGATGTGAAGGTGGATCCTTCTGGGCCAAATGCACACTGAAATGTATTATAACAGCCATTTATCTCTCTTCCTTTTTGAGGAGTGACATACCTGAAAAGTGGATGTTCAGGATAACATGTCCAATGTGTCGGAAGAGAGAAGCACTAGACAACAGGACATTAAGAAAGGACTCCAGTTTATAGAGTATGATTTCGTGGTTTTTATTCTTGTATGTTCATTCACATGTGTGTATATATTTCTATGAGATGGATGGCTCTGGGAAAGGCCTTTTGTGTTTTTCCTTAGAATATTTGCTAGCACTAACATCTTAAACAAGGAACAGCTTTAAAGAAAAGACAGCACTTCTCTTTGTTCCTAAACAGAACAGATTGAAGGTGAAAGGTTATTCCTTTCCTGCCTTTGAGAAAAATTATTTAATCTTTCTTTTTTGTGGGCAGAAAATGTTGCTAGCCTGAAAATCCACCTTAAGAGTAGCTACACCTAAAACTAGGTTGCTACTGAAAGGGATCCATTTTCTCACCATTACCTGAATGTTTTAACTCTCTGGAGCTAAAATTTAAGCTATTGAGAAATCATCTGAGTATTTAATTTTCATTTGGATCAATGCCAAATTCTTTTGAAGATGCTGGCTATTTTAAAATAATTTTGAAATTTCATACTAGTTCATTGCTCATGTATGGCATTCTTAGAAGACAAAAACAAAGAATCAACCAACCAGCCAACAAAAAAAAAACAACAACAAAACCTTCCCCCCCAAATCCTGACGATTTAAAAACTATGTAAAAACAGAATCTCAGTTAACTTGTATGCAAAAGGAAAGGATTCCTGCTTTTCTTCCTGAAAATGTAGAAGTAAAGACTTTTTTTCTGTCCTAGAGAAAATCTCTGTTGCATGTCATACGAAAGAACTCTTAAAATTCCTGTTGTGTCGTTGGTATGACTTAATTAAATTATGTGGATTTTTGACAGATAATTTGTCATTTTATAGTACTTACTAGAAGATTGCAGTTCTCCTCATCTATAACATGGTTCTGCACAGGGAAGGAGAGGAAGGAAATTGCTTTTAAACAAAGAACAGTGATGTCTAAAACTCTCAAAGCATTCAAAACCTTAATACATTTTGAGCAACAGAGTTCGGATTGACCATGTAACTTCAAAAGAAAGTGAGCCATTAGTAATAAGAAAGTTCAGTTTTTTAATCAAAACTCACCTACAACACTTTTCCCTGTTAAGTGCAGGCTATGGGCAAAATTCAGAGATCTGCCTGTTGCAGAAGCAAGGCTGCTTTTATTAAGAACCAGCATTCCTCAGGGTGATCGTCTTTTAAGCAGTATATATAATAAGTGAAGCTTGTGATTTTTTTTTTCTAGATCCACTTTGCCCTATCCAGGGACGCAAGAGCAATATGAGGTAATGCAATAACTTTAATTTCCAGAAGGGTTTTTAAATGGACCTATATTATTATAGTTAATCTTGATTTTAGTCATCATTTAGATGATTATATAATATGAATGGTAATTTAAAAAGTCTCAATATTGGAACTGGACAGCTGCTAACATTATGATACAGGTATTCAGATATTTGGGTGTCCTGAATTTACTCATACAGCAGTTGAGATGAAGTCTTTCTCTACTGGTATTGTGGATGAATTTGGGGCATTAATTGAATAAAACACTGTGCAATTCTGAGTAAGGCTCAGAGTAGCACAGCAAAAGTAAGGTAAAAGGACTTCAGTTACAGAAACCTTCAGAACATATTTTGTTTCTATATGGTTTTGATTTTGCATAATTTTGGCTTGTATTTTCAGACTTGTCTTTTTAGTTCTTTTTCCAGTGGTAGGTGATTTCATTGGATTTGGGAACATGTTAGATAAAAATGCCGTCATTCACATTTTGATGAAAAAACCTTTTTGCAAAGCAGCTTTTGTGTTCTGCTTTGTCAGTTGCTATGGCTGCTGATTGCTGAAAGAATATATGGAGCATATATATACATCTTTGAGATTGTCTTGGAAAAATGTCAGAAGAAAAACACTAATGTAGACAAAAGTCTTGCATTTCACTCCGATTCCATGGAGTTATGAGTATAAATTTCCTATTTAAAATTTTCCTTGGAAGTATGGAAGATAAACAAGCAACTGTTGTTGATGAGTTTTTCTTTTCTTTGTTGCAGTTATTTATACGAGATCTTGTTAGAAATCTTTTTCATGAAGGAAATGATGTATATCGAGAAGGTGATTGGAGAGGATCACTGAGTCATTATACAGAAGCTATAAACATAGCTGATTATGCTAATTCAGAAGAAATCTATGTTTCTGATGATGTCCTAGAGAAGCTGCACGTGAACAGGATCGCGTGTTTTTCAAATATGGTAAGCTTCTGTTTAAACTAGGATTTCTCCAGGACAGGATGCAAACAGGGTATGAAGACATGAAGTCTAGTGAGTGAAAAGCTCTTGATGGCAGTTTGAGGATTGGCAGTTTCAAATCATCACTTTGGCACGTTTGTTAAAAGCTTTTTACATGTATAATTGAGGTATTTTAGTTACTAATACTAGAATTAACATAAGAGAGTCCTACTAGGCTTGGAATTTGATGGAACAGTATTTTTATCCGTTTACACTGCTGACTGCACTGAGTTGGCTGCTTTCACTGTGGAACAGGATGGCTCTTGTGAAAGAGCTAAATTTTCTTTGTGACTGATACTGGATTTTACATAATGATGGCCCTGCTTGTTTTTAGTTGCCTAATTTGGTGACTTAGCAAAACTTACAGATGCACTGTGCTGTGGCCTTGGTGAATGTTTGATAGTGTTTCAATATCTTTGCCCAATACAGTTCAAATTCACTATTTCCATGTTAATAGCTCTGATTAGTGGCTTTTTTTCTTTTTTCTCCTCCTAGGGATTGCATGAAAAAGTTTTAGAGGACTGTGAGGTAGCATTAAGATTGAATGAAAACAATTTCAGAGCTCTCTATCGCAAAGCAAAAGCTTTGAATGAATTGGGAAGCTATAAGAAGGCTTATGATGCTGTAGCAAAATGTTCTCTTGCTGTGCCACAGGTGGGTAAATTGTGTATTGGTGATTATTTTTAAAGTTTTGAAACATACACTTATTTCAAGACCAAGGTTGTTTCTTCTGGTTTGGAGTTTTTTAATGCAGTAAAATATTTTTTATTCTTCTAAGCATTATTTTTTCTTGTGGAATTGCAGTCTGAATGCAGAGATTACAGTCCCCAAACTCAGTTTATTGTGTTAATTTTCAGCAGAAGAAATGCAGCAGAGGTCAAGTGCCATGAATGTTTGCAATAAGCACTAGAACCACTGAATTAATTGTTTAAAATTCTCTGTGACATAAAGAGAGCCCCACCATAATTATAATGTACATTTATTCTTTTTAGAACTGCATTTTAGCCATTGCTACCAGTGCATTGTCCTCACTATGAATTACTTGCTGTGCACCCTGAATCTTGGGCTCATTCTCTGTTAGCAGGCACTGTGTGGTGTAGGTGGTGATTTGTAGCCTGAAATGCTGGTCCTGAGGATCTACTTTCTATGATTGTGTGGTTGGGTTGTGTTTTTTTATTTGTTTGGGTTTTTTAAGATCTGGAGTGCTTCAAGAGCATTCTTGCAGAGCTTTAGTTACATCCAAACCCAATTTGGTTCTCTGGGACCCTTCATAATGCAAACTAAAATGCTGTGAGTGAGGATGATTGAGATTTCACTTCGGAAATGTGTTCCTGATTTGAAGTTACATGCTGATGGAATCTTTACATGCTTTGTTCAAAATAGACTGATCCCAGGATAAAATACCAACTTGCTGCATATTCACCCTGCTGCATCAGAACTACAGTAAGACACTAGACAAAGTGTTGGGCATAGGTTTGTCTCTTGTTACAGAGAAAGTTTCAGTTGTGTTTCCAAAGACAAACAGTTCATCTGAATGTGTAACTTTGGACTTTGGATCCTCAACTTTGCACCTCCAGATCTGAATGTTTTTGCTTAAGTTTAATATGCCTTTATGTAAGTTTTATAAATAGCTTTTTCTAGCTGTAGGACGTGATCTGAATACTAAATCTTAAAATAATGTAAATGGATAGTTATAACTGTAGGACAAAGGGAAATATGATGACGTTTTTAATTCTAGTTGTATGATGCTGTCTTGGTTTGAAAGATAGGTGTTTGTTAAGGAAGGCAGGAGCCTCACTTGAAATGGAAAATGTAAACCTCCTCCCTACAAATTACTGTAATTTTGAAATTAAAGAGCTCTCAGGCAAATATATGGGAATAGGAATAACAGTTCTTTTACTAAGAAAGTTAAAATGAAAATACAGTAATAAAAAAAAACCCCAAAACAC
>VZTT01031829.1:13839-27190 GCA_013400855.1 Buphagus erythrorhynchus | reverse complement strand
ATTCTGAAAGGGTAATGTAACTGTGTACTCTGTAAAGGTACCAGTATTACATACTTGGATTCAAACTGCACAGACTATAATTATGTAGCGAAATCTGGTATGTGAAATAACAAGATACAAATAACGAACTACAAAAGACAAAATTGGGTTTTGTCTTTGATTACCAATGTTACAGGACTATGCTGTCTTTGGAACAAAACCAGATTTACAAAACAAAATCAAAAATTGAAGAATCCTCTTACTCCTCTTTCATCTCCTCATTTTTTATTAGTTAGCTATTGTTTATCTTCCTGCCCTTTTTGTACT
Organism: Buphagus erythrorhynchus; assembly: GCA_013400855.1. Taxonomy (NCBI): domain Eukaryota; kingdom Metazoa; phylum Chordata; class Aves; order Passeriformes; family Sturnidae; genus Buphagus; species Buphagus erythrorhynchus. The sequence continues at coordinate 26,884 of VZTT01031829.1, read as the reverse complement.
GCACAAGTATTTTTATGTTGTTTCAGTATCTGCCTGTGAATCTGCCTTCAGTATCTTCCAGTACTGCTGGTGGTTGCCAGGTGTACTTTTGAAGATGATTGCCTAATAACTTTTCAGCCCAGATGTTTGCAAGGGGCTTTTACATAATTAAAAAAACNAAGGGGCTTCCAGTGTGGTGGGTTTGGGGGAGTGCAGATGAAATCCTGCCTGTGGGTACAGCATCAATATCTGTTCTGAGGTGGGATTCATCCCTGTCATCTTGGGGATTCTCCCTCTGAATGCCACCATGAAGGATCCTCGCCTAAAATACCTTTTTATTCCTTTAGACATATCAAGTTCAGCTTCTAGAGATGGAACACCAACACTTAACAGCAATAATTCCCCGTTGTTTGTACGTATTTTTCATGGTTTTGTTTACACCAGTTCAAATGTTAATACCTTGGAAGATTTACACAGATCTGAATTTTAACAGCTGAAGTTTCTATTTTTAAAAAATTGCACTTCTACCATTAAAAGTGTGTTCTGGGAACTCATTCAATGTGGGAACTTACAGGAACAGTAACAAATGAAAAAATTTATGGAGGTTGTTTTATGTATGCAAATTTTGACATGTCACAACCATTATTCCATTTTGAGGAACTTGCTGTAAAACACTGTTGAATTGTAAAATAACCAATCTAAAATCCCTTATGATCTGTGTACCAAACCCAAGGCATCCTGAAGAGCTGTCCTAGTACAGGAACAGAGCAGATGCCACTATGGGTCTGAGGATCTGTCTGCTCTCTGCATTGCAGTCGTGCAGTGCACTTGCAGTCACACTGCTGGCATTGACTGCATGGGGAGGGGTGGCATGAAGGATTGCATCCTCAGGAGCCAGGAGGGAGTAATAATTAGCCTGACAGAGGCTGCTGTTATGCCTGTACCTGGATGGCTCTTGTTTTAGGCTTAGTTTGTGCTGTGTATGTGGCCTTTGTAAAATCTTCATGTCCATGGCTTTGAAGAAAAATTTCAGTAGATTAAATTTTAATTGTAGATAAATAAGTTCTATGTATCAAGTAAAACACACTTTCTTTCAACAGATAAATGGTCCTAGTAGTTTGTTTGGGTCCGAAAATTACATGGGAATTGCAAGCCAAACTAGAAATGACTTTTCCAATGTTTTTAGCAGTACAACTGCTAATATACCTGTATCTCCAGCACTGGCGGGGAGGAACCCACTGGAAGGCACACATGAGCTAAGACAGGCCTGCCAGTTATGTTTTGTCAAAAAAGGTAAGGNAAATATTTCAACCACTATTTTATCTTCTTTTCTCTTTTCTTTATTTCTTGTCCTAATAGATTCTTGATTTCTTAACCCAGCACAAATCACCACACGCTTTCCCTGTGTGTAAGGTCATTCACATTCTGTATCCACTTTCCTCCCAAATCCCAGGGTACTGTGAAGAATGACACCTTTGCTCAAGACTAAATAAAACTTGCAATACTCTCTCTGATTGGCCATGGGGAATTGAACTGCAGTTCAAAGTACCTGGTAACCTTCACATCCCATCTGTTTTATTGTTCTTTCAAACTAATTCTAAATCATAATCATGAGGCTTCCAAACCTTAGTAATAATTAACTCCACTGTATTGACTTAAAGGAGCTTAACCAGTATTGGTCATTAATATAACTAATCTTTTAGGCCTGGGCTGTTGCTGTTAAACAGAGCCATATTCTAAAGGCAACAGCTTCTATTAAAACTAATCTTAAAAATAAGCACTGTGTTTAAAGTTACAGGTATCATTGATATTGATATACTAATAAAGAATCGTATCGAGACCTTTAGGGGATGACTACTGTACCCTTAAGAACTTCTATACTAGTTTAAAATTATTTTTACTAGAAAAATCCACAAAGGGAAGTTTGAAAAACCAAAGAACATATTTTGCTAAAGCTGGAGCTATAACATATTGGTGAGAGTACTTAGCATGTTCCTAGCTTCACTTTTTGTGTCAATGCATCTACTTCCTCTGTTTCTCTCCATATCTATCAAAGCCTTTAAGTGTCTCCTGCTTTTACTGCCTTTTGAAATTACACTCTTCCATCATCATCTTGTCCAGAGAAAACTGGGTCACACTCTTGTTGTTCAGTCTTGTGAATAGCAAAATTCACTGAGCATTGCTCATCTTCAGATGCTCTTCTTGATGTCTTCATTTAGTACCATCCTAAAGACAGAGTTTGAAGCTAGGTGTATTTTTGTTTCCAAAATCACAAAGTTCTGGGATTGGCATTTATCTTTTTGGCACATGTGAACTTCTTACTGAGTGTGTTTTGTCTCTGAACATAGTATCTCTCCTAATAAAATAAATGTTGAAGGTTAAGAGAGCCAATTACTGATCACTGGAATTCACCTGCATTGACTTACTATAGATAAGCAATTTTAGTTTTAAACTAGTGTTATCAGAATGGATTTGGAATTTGAAAAAACGCTGCAATTTGCTGACCCAAAGCAACCCTAATGTTGTTGCACAGCATCCCTCCCCAAATGTAAAATAACTTGTGGGTTTTTTCTTGCTGAGACTGCCTTTTATAAATATTTGTTGTTTTGTTGTTTTTTATTTTTTTTAATTTTGCTTAACATGGTGATTAATGACTTTTGGTTCTTCAGAGCTGCTGGTGCAAGTAGGAATTCTATACAGTGTGTTTGTGTACTTTGCTTTTGGGCTTCTGTGCCAGTCTGTGTATGGACATGTTCATGTTTGATGCAATTTATGCAAATACAAGCAATTTTCTGTGATTGTTTCAGGTCCTAAATTACTGGATTACGCTTATCATCCCAATTTAGAACATAAATGTAAGAAGGATATTTTAATTGGCAGAATAAAAAACTCTGAAGATAAATCATGGAAAAAAATACGTCCAAGACCAACAAAGACACAGTATGTGGGACCATATCATATATGTAAAGGTAGGTGTTACAGAGAGTAAAATGATAATGCCTACACTCAAAGTAATACAGTTTAGCTTTTCCATAGTGAAGTATAGAAGGACTTTTTATTTATATTTATGGGAGGTGGAGAAGGAAGTTCTGGGTTGTTCATAATTTCGAAGTCTGTAAGGAGAGCCTTATTGTAACCACTAATACGATTATTTAGAGAACAGGCAATGTACTTCTGTACTGTTCTTCATCAGGAATAATTCTGCTTTTGAGTGTTGGATGATTACTGTTAAAAACAGCAACAAAGAAGCGTTTTTGTTAGGCTTCTGCAATATGAACATCTACTTATGATGTAAACAAGATGACTTGTGGATTAATGAGCAGCTTTGTTTGAGCAGAGGGTATTCTGGGTTCTCAGCATCATTGCCCTAGGTTAGTGCAGGATAGTTGATAGAGGTGTGCATTGACTGTTTTGAGGAGTTTTACATTTTCACCAAGTCATTTAGCTTAAGGTTTTGCTTCTGTTAGATTTAAGTGACAAATTTACAACAGATCCCTGTAACTTCTTTATTAAAAGTATTTGAAATAGACATAGTGGAATTTTAAAGATGAATTTCCAAAAAAAGTTGTGTAAAAGCAATGTCCTGTTGATGCTGTCCTTTGAGATGTGGCTGCTGAGGAGGAGTGCAGGTACCCAGGCCATTGCACCTTTGCCTATTGCCAAGAGGAGATCGATGTGTGGACCCTGGAGCGCAAAGGAGCCTTCAGTCGAGAAGCTCTTTTTGGAGGACCTGGGAAGATCAACTTGACTGTGTCCCAACTTCTTCAAGAATACCACGGATTATTTATGTTTCTTTGTGAGGTGCTGCTTTATTTCTTGTAACACAATAAAAATGGTAATAGATAATTAAACTATGTGGAAAGAAATGCTTTGGTTCTCGCATGACTGTTTTGTAACTTTTGAAACACATTTTCAGTAATTATCTGGCTGCCTTTAGATTAGAGACTAAATGAAGTATCTGTTAAAATCTTTAAGGTATGATATATTTTTAATTGTCTAAAATATATACTGTAAAATTACTTGTTTTTATATTCCAGAAATGTTTTGATCACAAGCCCAGAATAATAAGCAAAAGGAACAAGGATAACTCATCTTCTTGTTCTCACCCTGCTATGCATGACTTTGAAGATAACAAGTATGTTTGAAATACCATCTCTATAAGCTGTAATTTAAAAGCAAAGGCAGTTTTTAATACCGACTTTTCATTTCTTACCTGCTGACTGTTACACTTGCAATATAGGCAAGACAGACTTAAAAGAGCAAGGTTTGAAAAATAAACTAAATTAAAGTGTACTATTTCTTTATCAATCATTCAAAATTAGTGGTGTCTTCCCTCATTTTTGAGTCTTACGGGATTTGGAGTCAGGTTGTTAATAGCTTACCTACTTGGTGAGCTGTATTGCTGTAAATATGTAATGTTAAATTAAAACAGGAACTCCTAAGTTGCTCTTTATTTGATATATTTTGCTTATTTTGCTGTAGTTTTAAGTCAAGTTTACTTTAATTACAGTGTATAAAATAGACCATAGTCCTTACTAACTCAGTTGATAAAAAAACAATGTGAGGAGTATCTTTAATTGGTCTTGGAATGTTAAAAAAGTTTTTTTGTTGTTGTTGTAATAGTATAAAATAAGTTTTGGAGAATTAAGAGACTTCTGTCTTTGTATGATGTGAAAGTAAGTGGGAGCACCAGAATTGCTTTGTTTATATTCCAGTTCCCTGTATTGGGGAAGCACTGCTGCTGCAAGAGCTAGGCTGTTACTGTTCTGCATCACCCCTTCCTTAAATGGTGCTCTATAAAGGAATAAGTATGTGGGTTAGTAATTAGATCAGGATATATACTTAAAAGTGGACATGATCCTTCGTGGAAACCAGTGATCCATCTGGATTGAATTCAGTAATGCTTTGCAGAAGAGGAACTCTGGATTCCCAAGAGTACTGTTTAGTGCTGTTTAGTGAGTTTACTCAGCCTAGAAACGATGCTTAGATGTGACCTCCTTCTGGGAACCTTCTTGACTTTCTGATTTCAAGTAAAAAAGTGTTTAAAGGATATTTGAACAAGCTGTGGTGAAGGATGGTTGTTTTAAAGAATATCTAAAACTTGACTGTTTTTAAAACAGGTGCCTTGTCCACATTTTGCGAGAGACTATGGTGAAGTATTCCAAAATCCGCCCTTTCCAAGTTCGGTGTCAGCTTGACCTGTGCAGACATGAGGTGCATTATGGCTGCTTACGAGAGGATAAATGCTTTTATGCTCACAGTCTGGTAGAGCTTAAAGTCTGGATTATGCAAAAGGAATCAGGTATGTTTAGTAAAACACTCATTCACTTCGCTCTTCACTGTACTGCCACTTCTTCTTTTCTTGACTCCCTCTGAAATTAGCAGCTTGGGATCAGTGCAGGAAGCAAGCAGGAGCAACCTGGTGCCTCTCAGCTTGCATTTTGGAGAGGTTTTCCATGGTACATACAGTGTAGATTTTATAATTACATTGGCTTTAGAGCTCTAGTACATTATATTCAAATACTGAAAGACGCACCTTAACATATGTGAGCAATCTGTAATTTAAAAACCTTGTATGCTTTCCATTGGGATGATATAGGCAATATTTCTGTTTTGGATGCCTTCATGATGTTCTTAAGTGTGTGTGTGTGTATTTGTGTGTGTGTGTATGGACATAACATCATACCCATGATGTAAACGTATATCACACATATGTGAATACAATACTTACACAATATACAGAAAGAAAAACGGATAAAAGCTTTGGGGCTTCAGCATTATTCCAGTTTGAGCATGTCTGTAGGGCTGCAACAGTCATAAGTACTGAAAGACTGTTTCCCTTCCTGTACAGGTATTTCACATGATACTATAGTTCAAGAATCAAAGAAGTATTGGCAGAACATGGAAGCTAGTGCACATGGATCACAGGTATTTTCATTTTTCCATTCAACTAATTCTGAAGTGACTGTGCTGATAATACTTTTTTTAATGTGTGTGTATAATGTAGCTTATTTTAGAAATTACTTCTTCAATGATCTCCAAATAATCCCTTTCAGTGTAGGCTTTCTTCAGCTTGCTCACTTAGACTAAAATGCCTGCTCTGCTGCTGTGCAACTCCTTTTTTGCTTTCTTTTGTTCAGTCCCAGGTGGAATATAAAATGTAAATACAAGTTCAAAGTCAGCTGGTCTAGGGCAATTAATTATCTTTTCAGTATGTAGTGCTTTTATGTGTTTAATTTGTATGTATTATCAGAACTTCAGGGTACGTATACCTAAATCAGAGGTAAGTTCAATAAAGAAAATTGAACATTAAAAAAAAATGTCTAGTTTGAAATGACAAGCTGACTGTTACAAGGCATGCAGTGTAATATCTATTTCCTAACACATGTTGAAATCTCCATAGGGGATAATTAATAATGATGTATGGATTTCTTTGCAGATAAAANTCAAACAGTGAAAATTCTACTGTTTTGTCAGCCATTTAAAACCTCTTTTGGGAAACTGTTGTTTCTTAGTAAAAAGAGTCATACAAGGAATTAAAAAAAAGTAAACATACTGAAGTAGGATGAAGTTATCTCTTTGTAGTATGCTAATAATTGGTACTCAGAAACACTTTGATGGCTACCAAAGTGTTTGTGATTTGGTTTTGGTGTTTTTTTATATTAAGAGTTTTGGTCAAGTTTCAATAAAACTTCATTAAATCTTAAATATATATTAAAAGCTTTAAAAATAAACTCTCTGAGCTTTCCTGGTTCTGCTTCTGTGCAGAAATTGTGATTTTTTTTTTTTTTTTAATAGTATTTTCTTTCATTGAATGCTTGTGGTTTCCAGATGGAGCAAAGATCGCCGTGTGGTGCTGGTAATGTCTAATGAACGTAAGAAGTGGATGACCATTCGTCCTCTTCCTGCAAAGAAACAAGTGCCTCTGCAGTTTGATGTATGTTAACCTAAAACTAACGTTTTGGTTAAGAAAATAGATAATAGTCATTGGAAAATACTAGTAATTGGGCTAGTTTCTGTCAGTTCTGCAGAAATTCCTGTGGGAGTTGGTAGGAAAATATTCATAGTGTTTCTACAACATTTAGCCTTAGAAAAGCACTGATCTCATGTTACTACTGAAGTCCTTACTTGTCAGTGGAAGTAAGTATTTCTGAAATAATTCATATATATCTGGGGTCTGGTAGTGTGGTAGGAGGCAAAAAGCACTCACAGTACTGGCTTCCAGCAGTTCTCTTTTTCTAAGTGTAATAAATGAGGTTTTTTGTAAAGCTAAGCATTTTTATTTTTCACATTATATAAATGTATGACTGGGAGAGGAAACACTATCCAAGACTGAAAAAAATTAAAAATTGTAGTAGCATCCATTCTGCNATGTATGGATTTCTTTGCAGATAAAAAATACCTTTTATTGTTGTTTTTTTTGTTTGTTTGTTTGTTTGTTTGTTTGTTTGTTTTTGGTTTTTTTTTTGTTTTTTTTGCTTAAGATTCTTGGGAACCAAATGAAATATGGATCGCTTAATTTGAAGATGAAGTTTGTTTGTGGGCAGTGCTGGAGAAATGGTCAAGTTAGTGAGCCAGACAGAAACAAAAAATATTGTAGTGCAAAGGCAAGACACCCGTAAGTAAGATCAAACAGTGAAAATTCTACTGTTTTGTCAGCCATTTAAAACCTCTTTTGGGAAACTGTTGTTTCTTAGTAAAAAGAGTCATACAAGGANGTAATAAATGAGGTTTTTTGTAAAGCTAAGCATTTTTATTTTTCACATTATATAAATGTATGACTGGGAGAGGAAACACTATCCAAGACTGAAAAAAATTAAAAATTGTAGTAGCATCCATTCTGCTTTGTATTCTTAAGGATTTTTTTAAAATTCATGTTCCAGTTGTGCAATCATATTGCTTCAGGCAAGAAATGTCAGTATGATGGAAACTGCTCATTTGCTCACAGTCCTGAGGAGAGAGAGATGTGGACCTATATGAAGGAGAACAGCAGTAAGTAGAAGAGTAAATCTAACATGTTGTAAATCTGACTGTTCTGCTTTTCATTCTTGTACTTCAATTACTTTTTAATCTAATTTCTTTAATTATCTTTTATAGTAAACCTTGCAGGTGCCCTTGTCTTTGTATTTAAATACACCCAGACCAGGCATTCAAAAGTAGTATTAAATAAAAATAGATGTATTGTATATTCATTGCTTGATGGGTTTTCTAACAATAAAGTAGTTTGTATTGTTTTTTTTAGGTGTCTTAGAAATATTGATCCTTGCAGGAGCATTAGTTGGTGTTTGTATTCTGTATTGCCATGTGCACACACATGGATTAATTGAATTACATATGAGGGAAACTATTTGCAGAACAGTCCCCCCCCAGTGTATTTACTGGGAATCACCATTCACCTTTTGTTGCTGACTTTACTATCCCATCAGTGTTACTGGGGAGAAAGCATCAAAAATCAGAAGTAATAACTGACATAAATGATCAGATCATGGTCTGCAAGAAAGCAAACTAAATTTACCGAAAGCTGTAGCACACATGAGATTAGTTCTTTGAAATTCAGGTATTGATATGCAGCAGCAGAGTTGCTATCTGTACTTTGGGTGCCCATTCAGAAACCTATAACCTCTGGCTGTCCCCTCAAGAGGCACAGAGGGCACTTGGTGAGTAGTCAAAGATCCCCTTGGCTCCTAATCTCTGAATTGTGCAACTGTCTACATTTGTTTCCTTCCCTTTTTCTTCTTAGAATAAGTGGGGACTGAATTATGCTCACAAACTGAGTCATTTATCTAGTGTTCTCAAACTCTTGCCTTAATTGCTAATTACTTATTTTAGCTTCTGCTCTCATTAGTTCAAGACTTGGAGCAGTTGTATGACATATGGCTAAAAACTCAGAAACCAGAAAAAGGAGATGATACAGCTGCTCAGGCAAACAAAGAAAATGGGAAGCAAATTCACATGCCAACTGACTATGCTGAAGTTACAGTAAGTAATTGTAGGTGTGATCCTAAATCAAGCATCTGGGGGTTTGTTGGGCTTTTTTTTTTCCCAGTCAGTAACTTGGATTGTTTTCCTTATTTTCTTGGTGCTTCCTTAGACCACAGATAGCTACAGTAAATGTAATTGACACTGTACATCAGTTCTAAAGCTAGCTGAGATCATAAACTTTAGGTGTTTGTTTAAATAATTGTATCTGTTTAGGTAAACAATATCCTTCAAGCCAACATAAAGAAAACATTCAAAATGTATTAGAAGTTCTGTCCTTTACTGCATTGAATTTGCATTGTTATGTTTTCAAATTCCTTGTAAAACAGGTAGATTTTCATTGTTGGATGTGTGGGAAGAACTGTAATAGTGAGAAGCAATGGCAGGGTCACATTTCTTCTGAAAAGCATAAGGAGAAGGTTTTCCACACTGAGGATGATCAGAACTGCTGGCAGTATCGCTTTCCAACCGGATATTTTAGCATTTGTGATAGGTATGTCTTTTTTAAGATGGTAAAAATGCTGAAAAATGACAGTTTGTAGTTTAAATAGTTAAGGCAGTTACTAGCTCTAACAAAGTTTCTAGTATTTCTTGATTTGCATATGTCTTTCAACAAGAAATTAAGTAATTAACAGTATTTTAACATGTTAGAACTCAGGAAGTGACAAGGTGCCTAATTTTGGAACAAAATTAACTGCATGTATGATGTTAATGAATAGTAGCAAGTTCATTGCAGCTGTGTGAAGTGAATATTGTTGGTATTATTACAAGTTTACTTAGGGATCTGTGTATTAATTAGAGCCCAAGAACAGTACCTAGCTGGACAGTGATACTAGAGCTTTAAGGCAAGTAGAAATGTTGTTAGCATCAACCCAGATTCGTTAAAATTGAGTATTTGTTACCAGAAATTATTTATGAACATGTGGAAGAGAACTTCCAAGATCTGTTGGTTTTCCCCATCACTGGTTGTATGTTTTGCTGCTCCCTTTAATTCTTAAGTGCAGCCTATTTTACCTAACTTCATTAGATTTTTTGTTGTTGTTGTTGTTGTTGTTGTTGTTGTAAATCTGTTGAAAATTCCTTCCACTGTTGGAATCCTTTTGGAAGGCTAAGAACTTTGGAATCGAGCATTCTGGAGTTTAAGGTTCAGTTTGCCTGGTGCAGATGCCTTTGTTGTTCTGTTTTCAGTTGAAGATTCTGAGTGTCTAGGAAATCTTGAGAAACTGCATAGCAGATAAAGCAAGTTAGTTTTCATTTGCAGTCTTTGCATGGAAATGTACATGTTCCTTTACTAAATTTTTAAGTAGCATTCTAAATGTATTTGTTTTGAACATAACAGACCTTGGAAATGCAGCATAAAGTGAATACAAACTGGCATGTTTAAGGTGTTCTGAGTATTCTACCTCAAATTTAGTGAACAAGTAATTAGTTGGATTTTTTAAACAATAGTTGTTCCTTAGCTTAGTGAGTTAAACTATAAGGTCTTCATTAACATGATGAACTTGATGGTTTCAAGAATTAAGTGTCTAAGTAGGAACATGAAGAATAGAAAGAAAAGAGCCCTCATTTGTCCCCTGTAAATATTTGACAGCTGGGAAAGAAAATACAACCAAATGCTGAACAGAGTTAGTGTCATCTAACTTTAAAAAGTATATACTCTTCCAATTTTTTTTGTCCTTACTAAGTAGTGTATTTGAAAAACATGACGTGAAGAAAATACAAACACAATAATGATTATGGTAATTCTGTGAAAACACTGTTCAAAATCTGTCTTAACAGATATATGGCTGGTACTTGCACTGAAGGAAACAACTGTAAATTTGCCCATGGAAATGCTGAACTCCGTGAGTGGGAAGAACGAAGACAAGTTTTAAGAATGAAGCTCAGCAAAGCAAGAAAAGACCACTTGATTGCTCCCAGTGATAATGACTTTGGAAAATATAGTTTTTTGTTTAAAGATTTAAACTAATACTGAGATGACACATACATGTTATCAGCTGGAAGCATAAACCAGAAAATTTGACAATAATCAAAAGCATGTGACAGAAAAGCTGCAGGTTTTCTGCTTTTATTGGCATACATTGTTCCTCCTGAACAGCAAAGTATGGTAGATTTAGGGGGATTGAGCAGACCTGTCTATGCTCTCATGAAACAGAGTGGTGATTAAAAAAATCTGAAGTATTATGTGCTTACTCACCTCCTGTTGGACAGAAAGTTAGGAAATAGAAGGGGGAAGGAGTGGTTATAATATCTAGGAAGCCCCCTAGTCTCAAACCTTCAGTTGAAAAACTTTAAGATATCAAGGTATTGCAGAAGAGAGTGTTAGTGGGCTGAGAAAATGATGGATGAAAATTCTTCAGATCTTTTAATGGAGAGGATTTGTTTAAAACAAAGTTTGCTACTTATCTATATGTAGGTTGCTAAAAAGGATTTTCTTATTAAAGATTTTAAAATAACCATTTAACTACAATATAAGTTGAATGGGTATTTTTTCTCTATTTGTATGTTTCAATATAATTTACTGAAAAAGGATCTTGGGAGGAAAAAAGTATTAATTTTTTGAAAATGAAGTAGTTAAAATTCTGTTTCTTGGTCTTTGCTGTTTAAATAATGATTTTGAAAGATTACACTTGTATGTCAGTATTGTGTATTATTGTATGGACTAATGTTGCCTGTAATAAAGAGAACTTTACACGAAGCTGTTTTCTGCATGTAGCCTCTCAGGACTGAGATTTTGTAAAAACAATGATTTGCCAGTTAGCAAAAGCTTGAGTACCTGTAACTAAACATTTACTGAGTTGGTATTTGTGTCGCTAGCGGCTCGTTTGCAGTTTTCTGTATTGTCATTAGCTCATGGCATCACTGAAGTAACAGGGCCAGTAAGTTGTGATGTAGACAAGCAGTTTGGAGCTGTGTCGTGCTGGGACACGTTTTCAGCCTTGGACATGGACATGAACCACTGCCTCAGCTGCACGGTGGATGGTGCTTCCCATTGCCATTCCTGCAGAGCAACAGGAAATGGAAAACAATTTGCGGGCTGAGGTGACTCCTGACTGCTGAGCCTTTGGGCTTTCCAGTCACTGGAGCTTCTGTTGTGTTTTGACTTCTCTGCAGATCCTCCTTTCAGCTTTCTTTGTGCTTGCTTATTTCCTTCTTTTATTTCCAACTAAGTTTCTTTCAGCCATTCATGCAAAATAACTAGATTTAAATAAAACTAGGTTTCTTCTTCTCTCCCTCCTCTTCTCCCCTGCCACCCCACCCCCCGTACTTTTCTTTGTTCCTGGCTGACCTTACATAATCAGAAGAGCTTTAACAATGACCTCAGTAGTTCGAATGTAGTCATTGGGCATACACTGTATATGTAAAAAGTGTTGAACCAAAGTTCAGTTATACCCATAGATGACATGGATGCTGTGTCCCTTTCACTTCACAAAAGCACAACAAATTTGAAACCAACACCTTATATGTGCTTCAGCCATAGCTTGGGGCTCTTGCGAAGTGACTGCTCCTCCCAGGCTGGGCTCCCACTGCACTGGAGTACGAAACTAGCTTGGTGCTTGAAATGCCACCTGCTGCAGTGCTGATTTTTTACATTGTTTGTAATAAAGTGAGTGTGAGACAGAGTACTATGGACACTGTTATTTGTGTGACAAAACCTGATTGTATCGTGTGCCTTTCTGAATTGTTTTCTCAATTTTATGCTTTCACTGTTTAATGTAAGTGCTCTGTAAATCATTGGAAGTAATTCTAGACAAAACATGACATCCTTGTTCTGTAAGGCCGGTGTGAAGTCTTTCCTGGCTACAGGGTGGGGCTGTTGGGGAGTAGGTGCCGGGGGGTCTCGGGGATTTTTCACCCGCTGATCCCGGCCACGAGACTGGTAACGGTGCCGATGCCGAGCGCAGGAGGCGAGCACAGCAATCGCCGTCCCATTTCCCAGGTGCCGAACGCAGGAGGCGAGCACAGCACAGCCACTCCCGCTGTCCCCGGTGCCGCGGGCAGTGTGTGGAGCTCCGGGCCGGCTGTGGAGCTCCGGACCGGCTGTGCGCCTGCTCGGGCGGGCGGACGTGGCGGCGGCGGGTTGGCG
>VZTT01031829.1:1554-13831 GCA_013400855.1 Buphagus erythrorhynchus | reverse complement strand
GACGCGGCGGTCCCGCGGCTGCGGCCCCGCGCTGCCCTAATGGCGCGGCGGCCCGAGCTGCTGTGCGGCGCGGCCATCGTGCTGGGCTGCGCCTTCCTCGTCGCCCTCAAAGTCACCTGCAGGTACCGGCGGGGGAGGGGGCGGGCCCGGGGCTTGGGCGGGGGGGGGCGANGGCCGGGGGGCAGCGACCGCGGGCCCGCCGCCGTTCCCAGAAGCGGTGCTGCTCCGGGGCCTGGGGCAGAGCCGCCGGCGGGGCCCGGCGAGCCGGGGTCCACCCGTAGCGCCGTGTACCCGCTGCGGCCGGGCCGTGTCGGGCACGAGCATCCCCGGGCTGGGGGTCCTCCCGGGCCCCACCACGTGCGGTCCTCAGGGCAAATGCGACCGGTCGCGTGTCGGAGTCCGCCGTGTCCCCCTCAGGGGGATGGCAGCGGGGCCGCGGGGCGGGCAGGGGCGATAAGAACGTGAGTGAGGAGAGAGCGGAGTGTTTAAAAAGACATCTGCCCCACCGGGGTGTCGTGCTATGGCGGCAGATTCGCGGAGCCACCCGCTCCTGGGAGCAATATCAGCATATGCAGGGCAGTGTCCGAGGGCGAGCCAGGCTCTGCTCCCTGGGGCCCAGCCATGGACAGGGGAACGGGCAGGAACTGATGCCCAGGAAGTTCCACCTGAACACGAGGAAGAACTTCTTCCCTGTGAGTGACCGAGCACTGGGACAGAATGTCCAGAGAGGCTGTGGAGTCTCCCTCGCTGGAGATACTCCAGAACCTCTGGACACAATCCTGTGCTGTGTGCTCTGGGATGACCCTGCCTGAGCAGGGAGGCGAGACCAAAGGACCTACTGTGGTCCCTTCCAACGTGACCCGTTCTGTGGCCCTGTGACAGGCACGTTGTTGAGGTGGAGCTGCTTTTGCTTATCTCCAGAGGTAAGCGGGACCTCACGCTGCTGCGGAAGGGCCGAGGGGGCTCTGGGCTGCAGCCCTGCCCTCAGTGTCGGTGGGGGCCGAACCAGTGTGCCTGGCTCATGTGTTCATGTCATCACCCTCCTTTGCCTGCACCTGCTTCGGACAGAAAGATGTTCCCTGGTTTCCCTGCCAGGCTAGTGGTGTTCCTCTTGGGAGGTGGAACTTCCTTCTTTGCGAAGGGCTCTCCAGTTCCTGTTTGCCCAGAGCTGGCGTACGTGGAGCCGGGAGATGTTTGTACTGGAGGGGCGGGGAGGGGCGGCAGTGGAAGCACAGGCTGCTTGGTTCTAGAGCCTAAACCAGGGTCTAAATCTTCTGGGTGGGTTTTAGGTCAAGGTGACTGTTAGGTGCTCCAGGTCATACTATATTAAGAACATCTCCTGATTTTGAGACTAGGAGAAGGCTACAAGGTACTGATTATGTCCCTGTTCCACAGCATCTGACAAATTTTTGTTCCATGAAACATTTGATTCACGGTAATGCTTCTGAAAAATGCTAAGGCTTTCTTTGCTTACCTGTCCACAGAGTGTGTATTACTTGACTCAGAATGAATTTTAAGTCTATGAATGTGTGCCTCTGAGTCTCCGTTCCAGGAGACTGTATTTCACAGTGACCAGATAATGTAGATGAAATTGTAAAGCTCTTGCCATATTTCAGAATATATGATGAAGGATTTCTGAACATAATCACCTCCCTAGTGTTACATTGCTAAGAAAGTAATACTTTTTTTTAATACTTAAAATGATGCTTCCTGCTCTCCTTTTTTAAAAATCTGCATATACCTCTCATTTTACTGCTAGCTGTGTTTGAAAGCTCACTGACGGAATGTGATTGGAATGTGGTTCCCACCACCCTGTAATCTAGAAGTTCGATTAAAGAGGTTCAGCTCTTCAGATTGTAGTTAAATAGACAAACTAATATCAGATAGGTGTTCCCTGTTTGGTTGCTGTCAGAAATACAGAAAATTCAGGTGTAAAAATTCCTTGTGCAATTTGGAGCATGGTTAATTCCACATGTTAACTAGAAATACCAGACATAGTTTCTCACCACATGTCAGTGTGATTTACTAGCAAGACACAGCACCAGGGCATATGTACTACCACTGCTCTTACAATATATAACTTTCGAGATCAATGGATAAGAAGTATGGAAACAGAAAATTCCTGTACTACAAGGCAATCCATTAGTGGGATTTGAAGTCTTGCAGGTTTGTAGGGACTCGAGTAGCCAAATGAGACCTGACCTAGCATGGGTTGTTATGGAAAGCCTGTGGTCTAGAACCAGAATTATTTCTGGCACTATGCAAATGTCTTTGAGACAACCCCACTCTCAGGACTGTGCAATCGAAGGGGCTGCTGGTCCTGTCGGCACTGGCATGTGCTTCCCTTTATTACCAGGGTGTTCTCCTGGAAAGTTTAAGTTTTTGTAGGCTCTGGCAGCAGCCAAATAACACAATCAGTGTTTTAATAAACAGTTTGTGATTATTTTGTCTGTGTAATCATTTCGTACGCAATCCTCAGTTTATATGTGTCTAAATTGTAGGGGTTTTCTTAGGGAAATCAGTCAAGGTACTCTATTATATGTTTGGTATTGCACAGGAAGACACTACTTAGCAAATCTCCTTAAGCAGCTGTTAGCTATTGATTTTTTATGTTTTGGTTTTTAATAATTAATGGAATTTTTATCATATTTGAAGGTGGTTATGTAGTTTGTGACTCATTCATATCACAGGACTTCTGCTGATGTGTTCTACCCATTCTTGCAATTTGGAGCCAATTCATTATCTAATTTTTAAGTCTTAGGCTGTAATTCTTGAACCAATCATCCTCTTTTGGTTTAAGTCAGTAGAGGAAGCAGAGGTTTTGAACATATTGAGGTTCTCTGTTTTCATTAAACTAGGTGGAGAAGAGAAATTCTAGCTGCTGTCTCTGAAGAAGTGTTGTGCTTTCAGCAGCTGATCAGCCTGTGTGTGCCAGAGCTCGCACTGGAGCTGTGTCCTGTCCAGCTGGCAGGCAGAAATCATGGCAAGAAGCTGCAGTTTGGATAAACATGGGATGCAGGAATGGCAGGGAGCCAGAGGTGTTGGTTGTGAGGTGACTGAAGAACTTAAGGCTTGGGAAGGACCTGTGGAGTTGGTGGTTGGGGGAGAAGGGAAGGAACACAGGTAGAAGTCCATAGAAGAAAATAGATTTTTGATAGCCTGTGTAAAAACATAATGTTGTGAGTGGAGGAATTAATGAATTATAAACAGGAGGAGCCATTTAATGTTTTCAAAAATCTGATTTTGAAGATTTGATTTTGAAGCAACTTTCTCTTATATACAAATTAAGAATTTCTATAACTTGTGATATAAACCGGGGACAATTCTAAAATGTTTAAGTGAGTAGCCTGGAAATGAGAGAAAAGCTACAATACAGTTTTTTGCTGTATTATAAAGACAAAGGTACTTCTTTAAAAACTAGATAGATTGTAAAGTTTGAAAGTGTGGCAGAGTTTTTAGGAGGTTGCTTATATATGAGTTTGACAGTGTTCAGGACTCAATAATTTTATCACAATTACTAAAATTTTAACCTGAGAAGGATCAAATATCAGATAATAAGATTTTTGTATTAGTTTTTTATTGCAACAAAGTAAAAGAAATGCACAGTCTTTCCTAAAACTTCCGGTCCCATTATGAACCATGGCAAAATTGAGCATGACAGTGTTGCCCAGTTTTCAGTCTGGCTTACTCTAGTGTAAATATAGCTAGTGAAAAATTTTAAAATGAAGACAATATAAAAAGAGAGTATGATCATTCACTTGCATTTAGGGCAGATTATGCCATAGCAACTTCTGAACACCTTGGAAGTCCCAAATTGTGGATTGTTTGATTGCTGATTGGATAGAAAGGGTTTCTTGAGTATTTGGTTTATGTTCTTCTTACTTACTGGCCAATCTAATTTCTCTTTAAAAACTTCATCTGTCATAATCTCTTTAAATTTAGACTCTGTTAGTTGAAACTGTCTTTACATTGCTGTGCCCTGAACAGTTTGCAGTCCCTGCTCTGATCAGTAAAATAAACTAGCACACATTTATATATCTTTCCCTAATACAATATAAAAAAACGGAAGTATAGAATACTGTAAAACAAAGCATAAGGCAGGGTAATAGGCTCTGTTTATATAAACAACATCACAAAATTTTATGACCAGTATCTCTTTTCTTATCAGGGTGCTGTTACCTAAAGTACAGGTGTTAAAAGAGGATAAGGCCAGGGAAGAAATCAAAAGAAATCACTCTTCCTGGTAATTGTAAGCTCTACAGCAACCAACCATAAGAGTGTGAGCTAACATACCCATAAATACAGTGCATGGTATCAGTGTGACTTTCTAAAGCTTGAGAAGGGTCATCTTTAGATTTTTATAATATTTTGTGAAACTAACTCAGATAACATAAATTGTAGTCGTTTTGTATAAATTTTTAAAGTTTTGTCATTGCATGACTTTTGCTAAGAGTAACACTTAGGGCTTTGGGCACACTTTTTAAACTGCTGCTGTACAGTCTCAATAACCACTCTTAATTTTCTTCCTGCAGCCGAGCAAAAGATGTAACAATGCCAGCAAAGCTTCCAGTGAATTTTTTCTCCACAAGATCTCCAGTCATTGATCTTTTCCGGGGGCAGTTAGACTATGCAGATCAGCTCCGGCAGGATTCAGAAATTGTGCTGTATTTCTTCTACGCGCCGTGGTGCGGGCAGTCCATTGCAGCAAGAGAAGAAATAGAACACGTGGCCAGCAGATTGTCAGTGGGAGTAACTCCAGAGAAGATACCAGTCTTAAACATAACTTGATAGCTTTTCAGTGTTCCAACTGATGCTGATTTCTTTCTTCTCATGAGAAACAGTAGGACTTGAATGTTCACATTTTAGGGAAACTCATCAGTCACCTTAAT
The DNA here is from genome assembly GCA_013400855.1 of Buphagus erythrorhynchus. Classification (NCBI taxonomy): domain Eukaryota; kingdom Metazoa; phylum Chordata; class Aves; order Passeriformes; family Sturnidae; genus Buphagus; species Buphagus erythrorhynchus. The sequence goes on along the minus strand of VZTT01031829.1, from coordinate 8,942 downwards.
TTTAATTTAGCATACAGAGTGGTAGAATAAATGGAGACAGCCTGTGATTCCTGATCAGTTGTCTGTTATTTCTGCTTTTGAATGGGGAAGCCTACAAGTTTCTTGTTGTAAGGTGTTTTCAGATTTATTCACTTGCCTTCAGACAGAAATTCCACGGAATTTGCTTCCAGTTCTGGGATCCTTGGAGACATTGGTAATCATAAAAAGATTGTAAGCACAGCACTGCTTTCAAACAGTTGGGTGCCTGTGAACACTTCACAGGTACAGCTATCCTAAACCTCCACTTATTGAGCTCCACTCTGCAGAAAAAGTAATTAATGTGGGTTATGATTAAATTAATAAATTTGAAGGATTTAGATTAAGAAGCATAAAAGCTAGAAAGAATAGTGACCAAAAGGATTGCTTTGCAAAATGACAAAAAAAGAACAAAAAAAAAAGTCTGTCTGTGACAGATCTGGAATACTGAGTTGAAAAGGCCCTGAAAATATCAGATTAAATGGATTGGAAAAAGTACATCAAGTACATCTTGGATAAAGTAGGTCACACTAATATACTTTGTTAGCTGTGAATTTTTACCTGCTTTGCAGGTGCTGTTTGTGGCTGTAAATTGCTGGTGGAACCAGGGGAAATGCAGGAAGCAGAAGCATTTCTTTTATTTTCCCGTGATACACTTGTACCATCGGAGGTAAGATTTCATATGTACAGTCTAGACTTTTTATTGTTGTTTTGGGAAACAGAGGTATCATATAAAGTGCTACATTTTGAAAATGTTACATTTCTGGCTTCAGTAAATAGTTTTTGGGTAGACTCTAGGTGAGCTCATCCTGTATGCTACTCAAGTGCCAGATAGGGCTGTAACTGTCAGTTAAATGACATGCTGGGCAATTCTTCATCCTTATGGAAATTTTGGGTTGCCTGTGCATCTCCTGGAAGTTCTGCCTTCAGTGAAAGTAATTCAGTGTTACATATTAATTTCAGATGTCTGCTTGCTCTGTGGATGGATTATAACAACTGGTCCTAAGTTATGACAGCATTAAAGAATGTACCTAAGGGTTGTTGAAGTTAGTGGAATTTAAGTGCATATTTATATTGCACTACATACTGAAGACTTTGTTCTAATTTTGAACTTTGCACTCACTTTTTTATTCCCCCAAAGCTAAGATATCATTGTATAAAATTTTATGTAACCTCACTTTTATTTTTTAGTATTTGTATGTATTATCCTTTTTTTTTTCTCTATATGGAACAGAAGGTGATGAAATGCAGTTTCTAACACTACATAAAAGTGTTCATCCCTCGTATTTTATTTTTATTTTGCTAATCTTGAACTACAGCTCTCTTTCATTAGAGGCTGATTTTTTTTTTAGGGGGGAGGAGTTTATGCATTGAGGAGGAACTGTCCTGGTCTTTGTTAGCTGTACTTTTAATAGACACGAGACACTGGCATAATTCAAACTGTAATGAAAGTACCCTACAGTCCCACTTGGATGTACATTGACTGAAACTTACTTGACCTTGAAATTACAACACAGTAGATGGATGAACTTGGTATCACCAGTAACCTTAAACAGAATTGTAACAAGATGAGGTGTAAATCCCTATTAATACTTCATAAAATCCTGAAGTGTAGTGCACCCCTCAGGCCTGCGGTAGTAAACCTCACATGTGGTGCCCTGGGCATGTGACATGCTGAGCAATGAGTATTGCTGTGAAGACAGAGGTTTGTAATAAACTGATGTAGGATGTAGAATGATCTAGTGGGCTCTAGGAGACCATTTTGAAGCACCTCAATACAGGTATCTCAGTGCGAGTTGAGTCTTTTCCAGTGTGTCTGTATGTACAAGCTATATTAAAAATGCATCACATTAAATTCTTCAGTGGAAATAGACTAATTCTTTATGCTTTTTGTGTTTGATTTCATATGGGACAATGATGCTTTGTCCAATCCAACGGTAATTAGGAGGAGAACCTCTGGAATTCAGTTGCAAGCCCCAGCCCACTTTATGTTTTAGCACTGTCCTGTGAGCTGTTTTATCTGATAGCTGGGGGAGAAGCTGGAGCTTTGCTGAGTCTGCTCATCAGCAGTGCAATTGAATTTGTCCCTGCTTTACTGATTGCTGCTCATAAAAGCCTGTGTAAAAATATTGTACCTTTTCAGATTGATAATGTTCGAAACACTGAAAAAACAAGGGAAAATAGTGACTTTTTCAGATCTGTGTTTTTAAGTCATGTGTATTTACTTCAGAAAAAGTGGAAAGATATGCATATGGTCATGTAATAAATAGATGAGTTTTACCAAGTTCTTCAGAGGGACTCAGAAGTGATTGATCTCCATCCCTCCATGCTCACCAGCACTGCCCCTTCCACAGATACTCTGGTGCTTCCCTCTGGTAACACAACTCCCTCATCAGTTACAGAAGCCACTGGTAAAACACAGAGAGCAATTCCCTAGAGGCTGAGCATGCTGTCTATGTAACTCCTATCTACCACCCCCAGGAGGGACTCTTTACTGTTAATTTAAGTCTTAATGTTCTATTATTTTTTTTGGTACTAGTTTTGGACCAATTGAATACAAAGGCCCTATGAGTGCTGTTTATATTGAAAAGTTTGTTCGCCGGGTGATGACACCACTACTCTACATCTCGTCTCGATCAAAATTACTAGATTTCCTCTCAAATTATGAGGTACTTGTCTCTCTTCTCTAGCTTTACCACTGTGGTTCAGAAAGAGTTTGAATTGTTCAAGGAGTAAATTTGATCTGCTCCAAAGTACTAGTTTATTTTCAGGATCCTGAAATCAGTGCCCTATAAATTTGTTAAAATCATAAGAATATGAAATGACAAATTCATAATGTTGGTTCCCTGTATAGTTACTATTATGATTTAGTAATGCTCTTACTTTACTTTAGTGTGTGGAGACAACAATCAAAGTTGTTACTTCACTAAACTGTTACATACAAACAAGAAAGAAGGGAGAAGTCTTCACAAAAATCTTGCAGTCTAAGTTGGGACAGCATTCGAGAAATATATAATCATTACTTTAACTTTTAAAGAATTGTAAGTAGGATAAGTCTTTTCTAGTAGGATAAGTCTTTTAAGTGAAAACAAATGTGAAACCACTTGAAGCAAGGGCAGAGAATCACTTTGTATGCGGTAACTTGATGATTTTAATCCACTGGTACATGGTATTTTATTCATTTTGGTCTCTTGTGTTCAGGGGTGCCAAGATTGGTAGCAATACTGGTGGAATAAGAACTTCTAGCTAGACAAAATGTGCTTACAACAGAGCCATTTAAAATCCCTTTATAACTGTTCATTTTTTTCGTGCACATGCAGAAGTACCCTAATCTTACTAAAGCCCAAGCTGTTAGAGCACTGTGGAAAACCTGATCAACAAATCAGTGCTGTGGCAGTGGGCACAACATGGGAGGGACCCTGCAGTGTCAGGGACTGGAGCAGATGCTGTGTGAGTGATGCATGGTCAGTGCCTGGTTCTGCTGCAGGATGGAGCATACCTGTGCTGTTCAGTGTAGGGGACACACACTGGGAGTTCTGCTGGGTAGGGGCTGTGCTGTTCATGCCAGGAACTACTGCTAGGTTTGGTTTTCGAGTGTTTTAAGTGGGGCCTGTGAGTTGGGAGTAGTGAGTTGTGGCCTGTCTCTGGTGCTGATACTTTCTGTGATCACAAGCAATGCTGTTGTCCTTCCATTGCTTCAGTTTTGCTGTTCTAAAATTCTAAAACATTCCTTTGCCTCTCACAGAGATTTGAAGAAAGCCATGCTTGGTTTTTGGTTTGTGTTATGTTATTTCTTGGTAGACTGCAAAAGGTCACTAATGAGCATGTTGTCATTAAGCTTAAATTTGCTTTACAGTAAGCGGTGCATTTCCACTGGAAAAAGACTAAGATAAAAGACAAATTTAGGGGGCAACAGTAAGTATTTTAAAACACTGCTTAGCAATTGAATAGATATTTTTGTTTCTGCATTCAGGCTTTCCCCCTTCCTGTGCTTGAAATTCTGTGGCTCCAAGTGCTGAGTTGCTGTTTATGTTCAGCCTTTGTTTGTTCTTTTTTTTTTTTTTTTTTTTTTTTTTTTTGTGAAATGGCCTAAGAACAGAGGCTGTTCTGCTGTGTTGTCTCACAGTCTGTTCATGCCTGAGGTTCTGTCCCAGACCATGGCTCCAGGTGCTCAGTGTCTTTCTTGCCTCTGTAGAGTTATGGAAGAGGGGAAGGAGGGGATACAAAAGTAACAGATATAGATAAGATGAAAGAAACAGAATTGTTTATGAAGATGTATGCAGAGAAAACCATAGACACAAAGGAAAAGTTAGTTTCAAACTAGAAATAGGTTGTTCCATCACTTTAGTCAGAAATATGAACATTTTACAGTATTTCCCGTGCAAGTTGAGAAATCAATACCTTTTGTAGGAGAAGATACAATCCAGGGGTTAGTCCTGTGTTTAAGAAGTAAGAAAGTTTGTGGAATAGAGTAGGTTATGGGAAATTGGGATATGTATGGCACAGACGAGTTGCTATTTTGAGAGACCCTTGGTTAGTGTCTTCCTTTGACTTTTGATCTCTGTATAAAAAATACTAATTTCTAGCAGAAGGGAAGGGACAGAAAGAAGACTGTCAAAGATTGCTGTTGGGTACTTTGGCCACTGTCTGCTGGTGGATCATGATTTTGTGATTTCACTGAAAAGCTAATTAATTTTAAGCTCAAAATAATTTGAAAGATTTGTCATCATCACTATCTAATTTTCAGTCCTGTGTTCTGATAGCAAATTGGTTCTGCAAACTAGAAGAAATACTGATGAACAGAATCAAATTAAATGTAAGAACATTTTTGTTTGTTACTTGGTCTTTTGTTTGTTCCTCGACCTAATCACGACTGTCGTGACATGATGAGTTGCTCTCACTAGAGGGCGCTCAATGCCCATGAAAAAAAATCTGTTTGAAGACTGGGAAATTGAGATTCTGCGTTCTCTGATACTATTTGAGGTTGGTTTCTTTGGGGTTGTGGAATGATACTAATGTAAAACTAGAAATTGATTAGAATTAATTTTTGAGAGCAAGGAAAATGTGCCATTTGGAAAGCAGTTAAAATCTTGGAATGTTAAGGAATGTGTAGGTTAAATGAGCAGGAAGATGTGCAGTTCCTGCTATAACTCAAGGTACCTGTGAATACCTGTAATCAGATTTCTTTTGTTTTCTTAACTGCAGAGATGTAACAGTTTCATTTTAATCCAAACTGGCATCTCTCGTTCCTCATCTGACTGCCTCAGCTGCTAGAAGTGGCCTCGGCCTCCTGAGGCACAGAGGAAGAAACAGGAAGCCACTGTAGTAAGACAAAAAGCTTCACTCATTTATGAAAATTAAATGTGCTCAGGAAATTCATTATTTTCTGGCTTCAGGAGCAGTAGGAGAGGAGTTGGTCTCTCCAGGAGGTGGCTGCTGTGTCTCTTAACATGAGGTCAGCTTTCTGCTTTGCTCTTTGTTGTAGGAATGCTTCCTAACCATCAGCCAGCTGGGTAGATCTGACACAGACAGAGATTCAGCTGGCTCTTGTGTGGTGCCTGTGTTAAATGACAGTGTGAAAATTTGCTTTCAGGTCTGGGTACACAACGATTTTAACATCATTGGAAAATTACGTTAAATGTAAATTTAATCTAGTATCAGTCAACAGTTTCTTTGCATTTCTACAGTACAGATTTAGTGGTATGTAATATTGGTGCTTCTGTTCCCCAGAGAAGACATGTTCCTTTTTTCTTGCTGTTTTCCTTCCCATGTTCACAGCTAAATGAGGCAGGAATTGCCTGCCTGCACAAGTCTGAGAGTCTGAAAAAAATCACCTTCCTTACTTCAATGCAGTATAGCCAAAACATTTTTTAAAAATTACAAATTGGGATAGAAGTAACTGGAGTATTAAAAGCATTTATCCAGTTGTAAACTAATCAGTAGCTTTGGGATTTTTCCTATCTTCTGTTCCCATTATTTCACTTTTTTTGGCCTTTAAATTTCAAAGCTTTTTCATCGCAGTCATTTAATGCTGCCTTTCTACTACTCTTCGAGTCAGTCAGCTATAGTTTTAGTGACTCCCACCAACCTTTGCAAATTTTGTTCCTCCCCCTTTTCCCCTGTGCTTATAGAAATACTGAACTGCTTGAGTATCAGTACACAGTACAAAGCTGGCTGTCTTTGGCTGCTGAAAAACATTGATTTCTAACTGTGTCTTGTCTTTCCTACTAATCTAGAAAAGGGCCTTCCATATTATTTCTTATCACCTTAGTTTCTTCAAGAGTGGTTGGTAACTTCTTCTAGACTTTAGGGAATTACAGCAAGCTGTGTGGAGTCATCTACATGCTTGCTTATTCCTTCCAAGAGCTGTGATAGGTTTGAGGCATGGTTCAGTAATAAAACTGCTGGCTTTTCTCCAACAGAAGTTACTCATCTGAAAATCTCTGTTCATTCTTAAAGTTTCCATGAACTTGGTGTTTGGTAATTGTTGAGATGCTTGGTAAGTCTGTTACTTGATTTAATTGCATCCCACATCACTTTCCATTCCTGTGGTGTAGAGACCAAGCAAGAAGTAGGCTTCACTGCAATTAATGATTTTGTATTTCCATATATGAGTTTCATTAGGAGATAGCACTAAGTATTCACTGACATCCTCAGGTTTGCTCCAAAGCCCTTCCTACAGACACTTGGTTTGAGACAGGGACTGAAAATCGTTTCATGGAAAGAAAAGCTCCAGCAAGCTCCACTCTAGCCATGCCCATGCTCCTAAGCAGCCCTGTGCCACATGGCAGTGTTTATTCCTCTGACTTCAGACAGCAGCAGGTTTAGCTGATAACTCCCAAGTGCCCACACGAAGATGGGTACCCAGAGCTGCTCATGGTGGTTGCCTGGAAGCAGCTGCTCATCAGTAACAGATTGGATGTAGATGTCCTCCTAAACTGTTTGGTGGCAGCTGTTACTGAGTTTTGGAGGGTCTTACATGAAAGAAGGTGGGAGTTGTTGCTGTCCAGCTCTTCTTGGCCTACTTGTATTCCAAACCAAGAACCTCTTGTTCACATTGAGATACCTCTTCTGTGAGACTTGAACCTCACTTGTACAGAGCAAGAATTGCGCTTGTTTGCAATACCTGGAAGTGTTCAGACTTGTTAAAAACTTCACTCTTACAGACAGGAAAACTTTCTTGGTACTTGAGAAGAAATACAGTATTTTAGTCTCTTTCCTCATGTGTATACTTGCACCCTGTAGCAGGGCAAAAACTTAAACTGGTCTGGGATAATGATTAAAAGGTCATTAATTAACCAGATTACTTACTAGGCATAGAGCATTAGTAAATACTACTATATATGATATTGTAGTATATATTAGTGTATAGT
>VZTT01031828.1:69940-88242 GCA_013400855.1 Buphagus erythrorhynchus | reverse complement strand
GGGCGGCCGCCGCCAGCCTGCTCTGGGTCGTGCAGGTGAGCGGGGCCGGGCGGGCGAGGGGCGGCCGAGCCGCGGGCGCAGCGGGCGCAGCGGAGGAGCGCGGTCAAGCCCAGGTTACAGGTGTTTTGCCAGGCTGCGTGAAAGGTCGCGTTGAGGAATATGTTCAGTGCCGACAGCTCGATGTGCAGCTGCAGGGCGAGCTGCAGGCTGAGCTCTGGGCGGCGGGAGCCCGAGGCGAAAGGCCGGGACCTGTCAAACCCTTTACGGAGTGAAGGGCACAGGGGACCCGGAGACGGCAGGAGCCCATGACCCCCAGAGCTGCCTGCTCTCAGACTGTGAGGGTACGAAAGCCCGGGGGGATTCCTTTCTTTGGGGCCCCTTCTCAGAGGTACCCAAGTCGAACTGTTATTTTGTTAATTACTGCACCAAGATTAAATTATAATAATGATCCCGAAGTCTGAGATACTGCTATGGGAACCTGAGGCTGAGCTGGTAAGGAAACCAGATGTGACTGTGAGTGTGTGGGGTGTAGCTGTGAAGGGGCCCTGGTCCCAGCTCAGGTGGTACAAGTGTGTACAGAGTAGCTCCTGGATGGTTGCACAGAGAAGTTTCCTTATCAGACAAGATGTGTGTAGTGGAAGTGGGTAATTAAAAATCACCTAATTATTACACTACCCTATATATTGCATCAGTACCTGATGCAGGATTATCTAATATCCTGAGGAGAAATGCAGGCTCTGCCTGTCCCTTTCCCCATCCAAAACCTCAGAAAAGTTGTGTGGCTGAGAAAATAGCTTTACTGATTTATAGCAGTAGAAGATACTGTGCTAGTATTCAGAAGGTTACATGTACATAGCTTTGTTTCCAGGTTAAATACAAAATCCAAGTTGATCTGGCATAGTCCTGAATGCAAATTGTCACGTCTTAGTGCTTCTGTGACCTCTTCTGGCTCTTCTCCCCAGAGCATTCCTGAAGCACTTAGTGTAGAACTAGCCACAAAAGTGTTTACATATTTGTAGTTAATCTATGGCTGAGATGTCACGGGGATTGCTGTGCATTTCCTTCTAACAAATAGCTGCTTTTGCTGTCTTGTGTTCATTCTCAGTCTCAACAACACTTTGCCTGACTTTGTTAGCTGCAGGCAGTGCTCTTAGTGAACAAGCTGGCATATATTAGTCCTTTGGCTCTCTCCAATTGTAGAGCAATTTTTTTTCAGTAATTTTTCTTCAAGTGACTTAAGGCTTATTTTTACTGCAGAGTACATTTCAAGAGATATGCTTGAATTAATGTAAGGAAAGCCCCTATCCTGAACTGCTATCTTGTGAAGAGTCGGATACAGCAGCATATAGCAGCTGCAGAGCTATACTGACAAGCAGCATGCACAGGCCCATGTTTCTCTTGCCATGTTCTCTCTAGTTGTGTCACTTCAAGTGAAGTTCTCCCAAGGATAGGTCACAGCACAGCTGAGTTGAGACTTGGCTTTACTTTCAAGTGGTTATGTTCTCTTTTAGACATGCCCTTTAACAGCTGCCTTATCATTGACCTAACTTGGAAACTAATCAAGCACCAAATCCAGCCTTGTGCCTGATGATGTTATGGGAAACAGGCTTCAGGCTCCCTGGTGGCTCAGTAGGTCTGGCCTAGGTCACTGAATAGAGCTCAAGATGGTCAGTTCTGCCCCTAGCAGTTCCTGCCTTGTTTTTCTTCCCATACACAGGACTACCTCTTCTTAAATGGAGCTAAATCACAGTCTTTCTACTTTAATCTTCTATTAATGGCTCATCCACCTTTATTGTAGCAGAATTTCCTTTCTTACCCAATGCCAAATAGACTCTCTAGTTCAGTATTTGACAAGCTTATGATTATTTCTCCTGTTTCTGTCAGCTGAATGCATTCTATTGTTGCTCTAGACCTTGTAATTCTCCCTTGTTAACACCTGCCTCTTCTGAACCACATCTTTGCTAGATAAGGAATGTTGATGGTGATTTCTCCTCACCCCTAAATCTCTTCCAACTCATTTTAATGAAAGTCACTGCCTATGATGCAATTAGAGGCCAAGTATCCACATCAGTCAGAGGGAGGGGAAAGGGCTTTCACCTACATTTTGGAGAGTAAATAAGAGCATTACAAGCTTTTAATCTTGCCCACTGACTTTGTTTTTATTGAGATACCGTCTGAAGTGAATTAAAAATTAAAAAAAAAAAGGAAGAAGCTCTGCTTCCGAGATCTTCATACGTCATGGCTATTAGTGATGGCAGAAACTTAGTCCCAGCTCTCAGAAGTCCCAGGACACTGTAACTCTTAGAAATTACAAGTTGAACCTTTTTTAAAATCTTAAACTCATGGGGAAGAAAAGTGAGAATGTCATTGTAGGAAATCAGGCTTCCGAACCACTCTCTGCTGTAAGGTTGGAAATTTACATTTGCTGTAGTTATTGGCAGAGGTAGGAGTAAGGTCTCTTGTTTTTTCTCAAGAATAAAAACTAGAAGTTTTTATTTTCTCTGTTTGATTGCTGAGATAAATTAATTGCAAATCCACAGGCTGAAAAGAAGCAAAACAAGTTTGTCAATGATTGTCAATGATTAAATGAGGTTTGGTATACAGAGGTAGTTTTGCTGTGCTCTTTGCTTGACACTAGTTCAAATGCATAATTGAAAGTGAAGTTATATCTAAAAGTGTTTGCCTTTTTTAGCATGCAATTCTGATCTAGGCAAAAATTCTATGCTATTCCAAATGGGGAATTTTCCTAAGCAGAATTTAAAAACTGTATTCAGGTAATATTTTCTTCATATACAGATGACTGAATAGGTAGAAGTAAATCCTTTTTCCTCAAGATATTTTATCTAGATTTTTCAAAAACTACAAGTTTTACAAGAACAGGTTTATTAAACCAAATGTAGAAGTTAATGAAAGAAGTTTTTCTTTCAAGTGATATTGTCAGACAGCCATGAGCATGTGCTTACTGCTTTTTGAGCATGAAATACCATTTGTTTAAACCAAGAAGGACAATTAATTAATTGATTGACTGAAGTAGAATGGAAAGAGGAATTGAAACCATTCACACAAGTTTTTATTCCACAGTACTGGATAGCCACAATGTAAAAAAATAGAAATATCTTACTTTTCTTATTCTCCCCAAATGGCTCTTCTGATGCGAGGGCTCTGACTGATTCAGAAATGAACAGCACTTTTTATAGTTACATACAAGTCATATCATAATTTCTTGGGTAATCTTTGCCTTCTTGAAGGCACATGGAATGGGATCTGAACATACTCTTTAGATCCATTAAAATGCTTGGATAGAATGTCAGAAATCCTTCCACTCAGCTACTGGAAATGTCATGCCAGGTACAAAATAAATTTTTGGTATATTTCAGGTTCTGGGTGGCTTTAACCTATTGCTTTGCAGAACTGCTTTGTACTCTTACTTGCAGGAAAACCACTGTGTTGCACAGAAACTCAGAAAGACAACAGGCCACTTGCAGTCATCAGAATTTACAGTGGATACCTAAGTATTTCCTCATATTATTGTATGCCCTTAATTTTAAGGAATTTTTCTTGATTTAGGGGTTAGAGTTGCAATATCATTTGCTGGTTCTGCTTTTGTTCTCCCCTAGTCACCCACTTCTGTTTCTGCCTGTATCCCTTACATTGATATCAATCACTGTGACTGCTCTTCCGTTGCATTCTTATGTATACTTGGCTTTACAGAACAACCTGGATAGCCATAACCCTCTACTTGGGGCAGTGTTTCATTCTTGTCTTTTGCAGGTCTCAGATATTCATATCAGCAAATTTCGGGATCCCAAACGAGCTCCTGACTTTGAAAAATTCTGTTCTGAAACAATTGATGTAATTCAGCCAGCACTTGTTCTAGCAACAGGTAAGCAACTGAAAAGTGTGAATTTCCTGTTGAGTGTACTGTCAAAGTAACAGCAAATAGGCAAAATTCTAGGATCTCAAGAGAGAACTTTAAGCATTAAGGTATCTTAAGCAATGGAAATTAAATTGCAGCTGAAGGGAGACTGCTAGAAGCTGAAAAGAATAACTTCTCAACAAGAGAATTATTATTTTCTTCAGCATTCAGTTTCTTCAATGAGTTTAGTGTGTTTTATATGTAACAGACACAATCACACAAGATAGCTAGTGTTTTCCCAATAGGTGTTACTGCATCTTAGTCCTTGCTAGCAGCTACCTTCCCTCTTGTCCTGGTCATGATTCTACATTCTTTGTGTTTGAAATTACAGAAGTGAGCAATGTCTGTGGTTAGTCATTAGGAGACAGTTCCTCTCTCAGAACAATCCCTACTCATTTGTGTGAAATTCTCCTTTGAACTAATGTAAGATTTTATTGCTGGTTTCCATTTGAACATACCATACCAACAGAGGTGAAATAAGCATTGCCACTTCATTTGACTACTTGCTATTGAAATAAATTATGTTTTGACAAGAAAATCAAAAAGACTTTGAGCCATTACTGTATGCAAGGCTTTAGAATCTTAATGCTAGACCTGGAGTTTTGTTTCTACAGAGAACTACTTAGCTAATTAGTGAAAGTGCTGCAGTGGTGTGGTCAGTAGATTTCTGATGAGGCTGCTGCATCTGCATTAGAAGGCATTTACCCTGATCTTGTGGACCAGATACAGGAACATGCAGATTGCACCCAGGCCTGCAGCCACTTACACTTGGAGGCAGGGATGGCATGCTTGTCTAGTTACAGTATTTGTACAAGCTGCATAGTCCTCTAGTTATATCTCACCTTTGTACTCTTTCAGGTGATCTGACAGATGCTAAGACAAGAGATAAACTGGGATCTGAGCAGGTAGAAGATGAGTGGAAAACCTACCAGTCAATCCTGAAGAGATCAAGGGTCATGGAAAAAACCAAGTGGATAGACATCAAAGGGAATCATGGTAAGAAGAAAATGAAATATTTCTGTCTTTCCTGTGAGTGCAGATCACAGAATATAGAGATAAAGTGTTAGTACTCACTAGTGTGTTAGTACTCATGAATCAGGAGAAGGGCTTGCCATGCACATGTCTACTGAGGACACACTTCGTTATGTGCTCTTACTGGAGTTTTAGTACCAGTGAAGTAAGAGTCTTTTGCCTAGCAAGTGGTAGAACATGACTTCAGATGTTAGTTTCCATGTCGTTATTTTATATACCACATCATTTAATGGAGGGGCAAACTGTAACCTTACCATGGTGAAGAAATGGTTTCAATTTACTTTTCATAGACTTCCCCCTCACAGGTTTAAGTTTAAAAGGTATCACATGTCCAGCAGCTAAAGGAACTTAGTTTCTTTTGAATAGAAGTGAGTTATGGGAGTTAATATCCATCAGTTGTCTCCACTCTGTAAGCATTCAAACACAAGCTGACAATCGTGTAGGCTGTATAAACAGGCTGTTACAGCAAGCTGCACTGGGGGGAAGAAGTGCATGCTTTATTATATATACCCATAGAGGTGGAACTGTTGCAGTACAGACCTACCCAAGCTGCTGTCTGTCGTACACATGCTATTCTCTGATGCTATGGCTACTTTACTTTCCATGAATGAGTTAAGTCTTACTTACAGAGTATGCATCCAGTCCAAAAAAGCTTCTGAAAAGCTCTGTGGTCAAAATGGAGACAGGTTTAGCTTTTAGCTGCTAAATAACAGTTTATATTCCCACAATGCCTTTATCTTTGAATTGAAACTTAAATGAGAAAACTATTGCCATTTAACTGCATTGAGTATATAATGTCTCCTCTGCACAGTTAGACTGCTTGTCAATCATGCATTTTTTAAAAAGTAGCTCCTCAGCACCTGCTGAGACTACTTTATCTCAACATTACCTAGTTAGATACAAGGGCGAATGATCAATTTGATCTGAAAGTTTCCTTATTTCCTTCTTTTCTCCCTTACAGATTCATTCAACATTCCACGTCTGGATAGTGTTCAGAATTATTACAGGTACTTTTATTTACCATACAGATGCAGCTATATTCAAGGTCAAATTCACTAAACAATATTCTGTTTTCTGTTATCACATACATGCTTTTTCACTGACTTTCCAATAACCCAGGATCATATCTGCTATTCCCTCTGTCTTTTGCTTTGCCAGTTAGTAGAACAGAATCAACTGAGTAAATAGAGAATTCTTTGTGCAGATTTCTTATCTCTTATCCTTCTGTGTTTTGTAATTGAGCATGTTAAAGCTGTCAATGTCTACAAGAATTTTAGTCCCACTCCAGGAGAGTGAAGACAGAAGAGTGAAATGGAGTTGTTTTTTTAATGTATAAAAATATAAAAATTGTTTGCAGAAATAAAAATAGAAGCTACGGAAAACAATTATTCACCACCACATTCTGGTGTTCAATATGCATTAAAATTAAAGAAGGCAATGAGTTGTATTGAAATACAATATTTTTACACAAAAACATAGGTTCCTATTGTATGTTAACAGCTTTAGCAGAGGATGAATCAACTGTTACACATACTCTTAAGTGGGACTAAAGGAAGAAATTTTATTGAAGTTGATGATGTTCATAAAGATAATGCTAACTTAAACTGTGGAAGGGTTTTTACGGCATTAGAAGTATTGAAAACTTGTTTTTAATATATTGGTTTGAATTCTACTCAGGTCAACATTTCTGGCAATTTTATTCTTCTCATTGGTGGAGGAACAGGGATGTCAACTGATTTCTGGATGGCTGTGTTCAAATTATACTCATCATCTGAACTCAGGAATGTTTTAATTTCCACAAATCATGTAGGGAATAAAACAAAACTAAAACAACTCAGAAAACCCAAACACACACAAAATGCCCACCGCAAACCCCCAAAAGAAAATTTAAAAAAACCAAGAACCTAAACTTTATGACTTTTAGTGATTCTCAGATTAACAATCATTTTAGTTACAGAATTTAATCCTTAACAGAGCAATTTAGGTGCTAGTGTTAGCTGAAATGTTATGTCTTTGCCAGTGGAAGATATGTACAATTCCCATCTAGCATAAATTATCAAAATCACTTCAATTTTGTAAGTCAGAAACAGTGAAATTACCTCTTGTCAATGGAAGGAGAGAAAACAATGTATGTTTGTCATGGCTACAAGCTTTCCTAACAGCAGTATTTCCATCTTATTTTGTTAGGAAATACTCTGCCTGGCGTAAAGATGGCTCTTTTCATTACATCCACACTACCTCATTTGGGAACTATTCATTCATCTGCGTGGATGCCACACTCAGCCCAGGCCCTAAGAGACCCTATAATTTTTTTGGGATTTTAAACATGGTATTGTATAAGTCTTTGCATTCCATTTAGCTGGCTGTCTGATTTCTGTAGTGGTTTGTTTGGAGGTTTGGGTTTTTTTAATATAGAAAAATTGTTTGAAAGATTTGTGTTCATCTATAAGAGTGTTTACATTTTAAGTTATAATGCATCTGAGACATCTATTTAGCAAAATTGATTTGTCACCTGCCTGTTTCAGAATCAAATGGCAGAGCTGTCTTTGATGGCAACAGAAAGTTTACGCAGCAACCATACTATCTGGTTTGGCCATTACCCCACCTCAACAATCATCTCCCCATCCCCTGGAATACGAACACTAATGAGGTAAGATCTTCTTATCCTGTATATTTTCAGCATGAAGTACATTTCTTGCCTGTCTTCACATGCTCATCTCCCACTTTCAGGTTGTCTGCAGTGCTATTTCCTTCCTACCCAAATAATCACAATTCTTGTGTTTTTTTCAGTTCTGCCACAGCCTATTTATGTGGACATCTCCATACAATGGGTGGGCTGATGCCAGTCTTGCACAGTCAACACCGTGGTGGCACTCTGGAACTTGAACTGGGAGACTGGATGGATAATAGGAGGTAAGTAAAGCCCATATGAGCAAATTATTATATGAAACCTACCTTGCTGTACTGTGATTCCCTTTTATGCTGTGTGGTGAATTTGAAAGAAACGTGAGATCAGCCTGACTGGTTATTACTATTAATGCTTTTGAAAAAAAGACCTTGTGTGTATGTTTGGGAATTTTCCCCATACCAACAGTGTGCTAATAAATTAAATAATTTTTTATTAATTCTTGATACTTAAAAATTAAAAAGGGAATATTTTAATGTCCCTTTAGTATAATACCTGTTACCTCATCAGAGGTAAGAAACTGTACAGTTAATACAGCAGAGTTGGAAAATGCTAAGATCAACTACAGAAGAGAATAAATGGAAAATAAAGCCAGGTTCTGTTTATGAACTTGAGAAGCATGGGAATCAGCAGTTTGTATTAACAAAATTGTTTTCCTTTCATTATAGGTACCGGATCCTCGTGTTTGACCATGACCTCCTCAGCTTTGCAGATATTAGCTTTGAAGAGTGGCCTGTAGTTCTCATCACCAATCCCAAATCCTTCCTTTACAGCAGTTCTACTCATGAACCACTAGTCAAAATTCTGTATTCCACTCATATCAGGTATCCTGATTTCACAATATTTACCTGTATTTATGTGTATATACACAAAAACTTTTTTTAAAATGTGTGTCTACCGTTCTCAGAATTCACTTTTCTCTAGAATGTTTCAGAGAGGTCTCTTTGTATTATATCTATGATAGAAAGATTGTGTAGTAGTAATTCACGTTGGTTTTATTTATGCAGTTATTTCACCTGAAGTCAATTGAACTTCATGTAACCAAAGCTGATCAATTGCGATATAATTAAAATAGATTCATATGTAATCAATATGCATAGGTTAATATGTAATCTGTGTTGTTTATTTAACACGTTCACACCAACTCTGCTGATTTCAGGATTTTGTCTATGTATTTTTCTAAATGTTTTCTCTATTCACTTCAGACTTCTTAGGTTTTTTATCTTTTCAATTCTGCATCCTTTATATATTAAAACACAAGAAGCCTCTGCCAATTTTCATATTCATTTTAAATCTCTCCATCTTTCCATTTTTACCCTATCTACCTAATTTTTACATTTCTATTTCAAATTTTTGGGCCCTTTTCAGCATTTTATATTTGCTGTAAGACTAATCTGCTTGAAATACTGCATACATAGGGTTACAATAAAAAGAAGTTCGTCTTTTCATTTAGGGAGCACTATCCTACTAGGTGTCCTAATTACTTTCCAGTTTCTTATTCAGAACCTTAGCTGAACATTCTTATGATTATATTAAATATAATGGTAGAATTGTTCACCCTAACTGTATGAAACTCTTTCATTTGACTAAAACATGCTTTGGAATGCCTTTTTTATATTACCAGAAATGAAAGGAATTGTATGTTATGACTCACTATTTTGAGCCTGTATTAGTATCACTGTTTCTATGAATATAAGCACTGTCAAGTGACAGTACATTTGTTGGTATCTGAGATCTGTAATATCAGTCTTGCATTCCACTCCATTTGTCCTAAATGCAGTTACAAACTCTGAGAGGTTATATTATGGATTATGGCTAGGACAAAAAAAAAAAAAAAAAAAAAAAAAAAGGAAAAAGCCCCACTCCCAACAACAAAGGACTTTCTATAGAGAGAGACTGGCAATTTTTGTGAAGCCATCTACAAGTGTTTGGTTATGTGTCTGTATGCACTGGAGGATGCATCCCACTTGTGTTAGCAAATGTTTTGAAGCAAGAGTTTTGGAATTATTTTGCCAGGGCCTTATAATTTCTGCCACCTTTTTGTCTGTTCCACAGTCAGTTTTCTATCCTGTTATTTTGTGTAGTGCCATACAGAACTACTTTTTTTTTTAACTGTAGGAAAGAGGGAAAGAGCTACCATGTTACCATTAGGCTACAGATATTTCACTGTTTTAATTTCTAAATCTTTTGAACTCTTTACTACAAGGCAGCTTAACCTTTAGGGACTTTCTCTTAAGGAAGTAATGACATACCTGCAGGTCCAGTAACAAATCTGTTTCTTTTGCTCTTTATTTACTCCTTAGAATTCTGGCATTCTCTCCTTCTATCATTATCTCTGTCCAAGTCTACATAGATGGAGTTCACCTGGGGAATGCACAGCATGTGTCTGGCCCCCTCTATGTGCTGAAGTGGAGCCCACAAAACTACAGTGAAGGGTTCCATCACATAGATGTGACTGTCCAGGTAAGGTACCTGTTGGCATTCTTTGTATTGAATTTTTTTTTGTTATGGCTTTTCTACCAGCCTACTGCTTCACATAACTAGGAACAAAATACATGATAACAGACTTACTTTCATATTTGTCTGATTACAAAAAACAAAGGATTTAATAAAGGAATAAACATTAACTGCTAAGCGCCAAAATATTAATAAAGCTGCTGGGCTAAAGTAAGAAATACTATTTCTCATAAGAAGTAAAATAAGACATGACAGAAGTGCAAACTTGGAATTGAAATGGTCCAGAGATGTCAAAAATTACAAGGAAGTGTTCTAAAGATATATAAACAATATGCAGAAACAGAAGGAAAATACTGGCCAGGTGTTAAACAGCAGAGGTAAATTAGTTGCCAACAACTCTGAAGAGGCAGAGGTTCTCAGCATTTTCTTTACCTCTGTCTTTACCAGCAATGTTGGCCTCAGGCCTTGAGAACAAGGAACAAGGTTGATGCAAACAGAGACCCAGTGTCAGTGAAGGAAGAGTTGGAGTAAGACCTGTCACAGGAGCTTGATCCTACAGGTCAATGGGCCCTGACAGTTTCCACTCCAGAGTGTTAAAAGACCTGGTTGATATCTTTGAGAGGCCACTCTCCGTAGTCTTGGAGAAGTTGTGGAGATCATGGGGCATCCCAGAAGACTGGCAGAAGGTTAATGACTCTCCTGCCTACAAGAAGGGCTTTAAGGAGGATCCAGGAAATTATAGGCCCATTAGTCTTACTTCAGTCCCTTGGAAAATTAGGAAACAAATCCTTGTGGGGGGCTATCTCAAGTCAGATGAAGCACATGAGTGGGAAGAGCCAACACAGATTAACCAAAGGCAAATTGTGGGCCAAGAAGAACATTATGAAGTTCATCAAGGAAAACTGTAAGAACTTGCACCCAGGAAAACATAATCCAGGAGTGCAGCACAGGCTGTGATCTGCCTGGCTGGAGAGCAGCTCTGTGAAAAGGGACCTCAGTGTCCTGCTGGACCACAAGCTCAGTGTGAATGAATAGTGTGCTGGTGCAGCAGAAAAAATCTACTGGATGCCAGGGTGCATCCACAAGGCCATCACCAGCCAAGATAAGTCACTATCTGCTCTACTGAGTACTTGTCTGGCCACACCTGGAACACCGTGCTCAAACTGTTGAATATTACAATAAACAATAAACAAATGTTTATTTATCTATATGAGTTTACGGCAAATACACTAGAAATTAAGCACAACAAAATTTCAAAATATTCTAATGTGGGCTATTACCTAGAATTGAACTTTCAGAAAACAGCTGCGGGGGGGCAGTAAACAGTCACAGTCTTCTCTAAGTTGCTGAATCTCTGACAGGCTCTTCTTCATATGTAGCACTTTCAGATTATGATTTTATAATCACCAATTTACTTGAAACTGCAGAATTGACTGTAATTGTAGGTAGAATTTAAAACGGCAGTATGCCAGAGAAGCATGCATCAATTCTATCTAGAAAAGCTGCAATGATAATTAGGAACTTTAACTAGACAGTTTTTTTGTACCACAGCTATGTAATTGGTCTCATTTTATATCAATCTAGGATGCTTCAGGAAGAATTGGCACACGGGGCCATTTATTTGGTATGGAAGAAAACCTCTCTCTTAGATTTGACTTTTGGTCATCTGTTATTCTTCTCACTGACCACTATGTTCTAGTAAGTACTTTCAGCAAAAAAGCTGTTACTCCATGTTGATTTCCCAAGCTGCAGTAGGCATTTTCATAATTCCTGAAGGAATTCATAGACTTGAATGCAGTTTATTTTTTCCAGATAGGACTGTTGGAATTCCAAAACATTTAAAGCTTCTCAAGTTGCACACTTCTACCACAAATGTACAGCAGTGGTTTATACAAACAGTTGACATCCCGGATTTAGTCCAAATTATCCATTTTTGGGCATAAGTATACACACGTTTTGCGCAAGCCAGAAATTGAAAAGGAGCTACTGGAGATAGTAGAAAAAGGAAACTTTAAACTGAAGAGAAATTCACTCTGAACTGTTGCAATATGTTTTCTGGAAATAATGCTGCAAATATTCTGTCAGCTGCTGACATTACAACTAGCTCCAGCGAAGTGGAGGGCAAAATCCCCATCGACTTTAATAAGTTCCAGGTCATATCCAGATGTGTCACAGCTCAGTACATGCAAAGACGGATGTCATGTCTTAGTAGTTTGGGTGCACTTCTAGAACTATGTAAGAAAGTCCACATGACTGTAGTTCCTACCATAATTGACTCAAAATTATTATCTTAGTTTTGTTAATCAGTCACGCATTATACACCGTGTCTTGAACTACATTTCTCCTCAGAACAGTGCTCAGACAGTGTTTTGCCTTGGAAGTGTAACTACATTTTTCAATGGATGTGTTTACAAACTCTGTTTCTCAAAGATCTGGGTCTATTGCTTTCAGCCATTCAGCAGAATTCAAGTCAATACAATATAAATCCAACAACTTGGAAACTGTTAAGTTTCCTTTTTACTCTTCAGTTCAATGACACCAACAGGCTTTGAATATGTGTTTCAAATAGAATCTTTGTACCATTCTATCAGTGTCCATAAGGCATGCTCCAAGGCTGCTATTATTCCAGGGCTGGCTTACAGTCAAAACTGTCTTTTCAGGCTCGAGTGCTCTTTGGACTGATTGTGCTGATTCAGATTACCTTGCTTGTTGTTTTCCGGCATCTCCAAAAGCCAGCACTCAAAGGTATGAACTAATGTTTACTTGTGGTGTTTAGTAGATCTGTTTTCCCCTAAACTTTTTACTGTTGACCTGTGTGCTAACAATATGTAAGTAATTGTGTTGCTAATCACCATATGCATTTTACATCTGCTACTGTGGGGTTTGATTGGTTTCTCAGAAGCTGCTGTTTGCCTTTAAGGGAACTTGGAAAACCTCCAATATATCAAATTAAGTAAACTAGAAACGTGAGCAGGTATCTTTGTTTAAACCAAAATTAAGTTGATTGAAGTCCAAGGTTTCATTTTAATTTTCTCACTGAAGAATCCAATACATAGGGAAAAGAATGTTTTGATTTGTATTAGTTCTGTATGTGTGCTTGTTTCACTACAGTTGTCACAGAATTCTCTCGCCTGAGTGGAGAAACAGATTTCCTTTTGCAAAGACAGTATTTGTTAACTTTTGCAAAGAACATGAACAGGATTGGGTCTTTCTCAAAATAATATTAAGGCCATTTCTGTCATAACTTGATACTTTGTTTGTGATAGATCTAGTAAATGAAAATTATTACTATTAAGCTCATGGCGTTTATCCTTTAAACAATCATTTGAACCATATCTTACTAATGAAATTTTTCTGGAAGCCACCTCCCTTCCTATTCATGTCAGTGTTTGTCCCTTCCTTTATACTCCTACATGATTTATACTCCTAATCATGTAGCATCCTGAGGTAACTACAGCAACTGCTTACATAGAAAAAGATCAGATTTTCAGTTGCCTTTACGGAACTCAGCAGCTAAATATTAAAAACTGACTCTGTGGTCAGCTAGGTCCATGTGGACCATGACACATTTGTTAGAGTTGTTGATTTCCTAAGGTGAAGCTTGCCCTCTGGGGGTTATTTCTTTGTGAGAAGGCCACATAATAGGTGTAAGTCTACAAGCTAACTCTTTAGGAAGGCTCTCTTGATCTGTGAATTGTCTGCTTCAGTTAGAGAGCTAATACTGCTTTTTTCTGCTAACACCACACACTTGTCAGAATAATTTCGTTTTAATGCCTAGCCTTGAGTTGCTATCAGATCTCACTAAGGTAGATTTAATCAAAGGAAATCCAATTAATGTAGTCCATGCTGAGCCGCCTTTCTGGGTTTGCAGTTACTGTTTTGATTCTCTTACTTTTCATTTAATACATACTTTCTCCACGTTTTTCATTCTAGCTAACTTCATTTTCTGGGTATAGAATGGTCATTCAGTATTATTTACATACAGTAAGTGTATTCCTTTAGAATGGCAGGTTCCTCTGCTGTTTTTAATATAGATTGTTGTATTTATTGGTTCTTTACTTTCAGTTATTACAGTAATAATAATGCATTCCTCTGCATTTTTCTGCAGACATACCAAATATTATTTTTATATTCTTTATTTAAAAGAATGAGTAAATAATGTGCAGATTTGTTTCAGAAAGACCAGTATTATACATACATATATATCTGGGGAGGTGTTGCAAACTGAATTAAGTGTATTTTTCTTAAATGTTGTCTCTGTTTAGAAAAGCCAGGATTACTTACTCTGACTTCATATTCTCTTCATGTCTTCAGTAAAACAAACACCTTCTATTACTCAGTTCTGGTTCTGAATTTATACACCATTCTGGGTAAGTAGCCTGGAGGACATAAATTAGTATTTTGAAATTACATATTAGATCCCGATGAAAATTAAGAATTCTAGCATCTTGGAGAATGGGGAAAATCTACTTAAGTTACAAAATCTATGTGGAACTTGAAAAGTTCATGTCTGAAGAGACTAAAGGTTTATTTGTAAAAGACTAACTTAGAAGCCCTGAATTAATTAAACACTTAGATTGTTAAATTACTCTGAAAGTGAGTATTTTTAAATTTAGTTTGGTTTTCACTTATTCTTTGATTGTTAGCATCAGAGCTAACAATCTGAGCTTATTCTCCCCTGATAACATGTTACTGAAATAGCTATTTTCTTGTTAGTTAGTGTAGTATGCCTAACACAGAGCAGCCTGCCTATTTTAATTTCTGTCCTGAGCCAGGCTGGAATTGTTTGCGACATTTTTCATATATCATACTGTAATTCTGGGAAAAAGCTACCCTTTGAAAGGATCCACCTTTTCGCCTCTCTCATAAGGAAGATATTATACATAGTGTTGAAAAATGTCACAGAGATGAAATTAATTCAAAAGTATTTTCATTGCATGCCACAACCCCCTGTCATACTGTGGTATTTTCACACCAGACTGCTGTTTGCAGATATGAAAACCTAAGGCTTATTTTTATGGACAAGCAATAGGGAAGTCTCAGGGTACAAAGGGCTGTGTGGGAAAGGGCTGTGTCTCTGTTATGTTTCCTGATGGTGATGTTTGGTTTCCTCTCTTGCAGGACCATGGTTTGTAGGTGAATTGATAGATGGCCAGATGGGAGCCTGTTTTTCCTTTGGGGTGTTTGTTGGTGGTTCCTTCTTACAGGGCAGTATGACATTTGTCGTTGGGATTTTACAGGTGAGTATTTATAAAATAAAGGCTAAAAACCAGCTTTTTTTCTCAGGGACTTTTTTTCGTTTATTTTTAATAGTTTTATAAAGGAAGGAGTCTTGGAAGTAGAGAGATTAGTGACCAAGCCTGACTACAAGAAGTCTTTCTTACCTTTCTGCAGATTTTAAGGACAGAAAAGAAGGAGGCTGTGCATTATTTTCATATACTTCTCTTTTTCTCTAATAAAATGATGTTGCTTTGGACTTCCTGGATATCTGGATTAGAGGCTGTCTCTACGTATTTACAACCCTAGATTTTCTATAAATTTTCTGGTTTTGCCCTTGGCTCAAACACAGTAATAAAGCAAAAAAACTGAGTGGCCAGGGCAGCCCTTATAGCCTTAATAACCCTTCAGATCAGTAGGTGTCACTCTCTAAGCACACATGAGTCCAGTTTTCCCAGGAGTGCTTTCCCCATTGATCTGAAAGACAAGGTGTCATTCCTTGGCATTTAAGATAGAGGAGCAAACCAGCATTGCCTCCTTCTTCATGATGTCTCCCTTGTACCAGTGTGACACTGCAGTGGGCTGGGTCAGAGTTAAGCTGACATACAGACCATCTGTTTTTGCCATGCTAATTTTTTGCTAAGTCTGACTCCCTGAATCAGTTCCAGGAAATGTCAGATGTGTGTTAGTGCCTCTTACTGCAAGGGAATGGGCAGGAATGCTTGGCCTGGGACTCAGGCACAAGCAGTTGCAGCTTTATCAGCTACAGAGTTGTGGAGGTGCATCCTGAGATTCCGTCTCTGGGAATTGTACTCAACCCTTAGAATGGGACAGCTTTATCTGTGCATATGTTTTTAAGCCTTCATAGATTGCTCATTGTCTTATTTTTCTTTGCTCTTCCTTTCAGATGATGTTTTTCAACCTGCCATTGATGGCCTATCTGTGCTGGTGCCTGTTGCTGCGGTGCCAGGGCCACAGCTTCCGTTCCCACATCCATCACGTCCGACGCCGCGTGGCTGTGCTTGTTCACCTGGCAATGGCCCTGCTCCTGGCCTGGCAGGTCTATTCCTGCTATTTCCTGCAGCGAACATACGGCACCTTGGCGTTCTTCCTCTCCCCAATGAGAACATGGCTGGTGGCACTGACCGCAGCTCTCATTTATAAAACCTGGACACTGAAATCATCAGAGCTCAGAACTTACATAACAGAGATCAAAAACTGTCAAAGCTCCTGAAGTACAATATAAGTACTCCAAGTTCTGTCTTAAAAACTGTCAAGGTACAACCTTATCATTTTGTGATGCTGGAATTCTATACACCCCAACCATTAGGTGGTAAGACCCAAAGCTGCACCTGCACTGCAACAGAACTGTATTAAAACAGTACATGTACAATATACACACTTTCCTTGTATTGTACAACATACTGTATAATACATGTATTATAGTACAGTTATCTATTATACATCAATACAGTAGGCTATGTAATGATCAGTGAGGGTTTTTTTGTGATACAGAGATAGATATGTCCATGTGGCTCACAAATGGAAATGTTTACCTATTACTACTGTGAATGGAAAAATAATTTAATTAAATTCTTGATTTTTATAATGCTGAAAAAAATGGGCATAGAACTTGATGAGCTTCTGGATTTGTGCTTAATTTGATTTTTATTTCGGGGTTGACATGTGTTTTTACAAGACTAGATCAGATGTCTTTACGAAGTAATAGTGATTGCAAAGGCATTGTAGTGGCCTTCACAGTCAGAGTCCTATGCCCATACATGTTTTCAGTTCATGATGCTGTACACAAGCAGATTATAGGCTGTAAGGTGCGTATATGTATTTGTGTTCATGCTGATCTGACCTGTGGCCTGTAGCTCTTGCCCTGGGAGTGCTGGCTAACTAACAAGCTCGCTCTCTGGAAGGAAAGAGTTTCATTTTCCAGTACTGAGACTGCCAGTCCTCCTACCCATGACTGGTGAAAGGACAATGAATTATCAGTGGTGCTGGGGTTTTCAGCTTCAAAGCAAAGAATGGAGACAGTGTCCTCAGGATGGGAGAGGCTGAAGGAATAATATGGTCTGATGCCTATAAAGTCTGTAACTTCTGTTTTTCTGGGTCTCAGCTGTCTCTCTGGGTCTCAGCCAAATGCACCAAAGAGTGACCTAAAAAAACTAATTTCTTTGTTTTCATTTCTTTCTAAGTCCAAAAATGACAGAACAGTTAGTTCCGTTACTGAAGAATGCAATGATACAGAGCCAAGAAAGCTGAGGTGCCTTGATCTGTAAAGAACACTGCCTTGCTTCACAAAAGACCTCCTGTGAGAAAAACATTTAAAATACTTTAGGTAATTTTACAGTAACTTATTTATGGCTCCTCAAGAAAAAAGAGGGCTAATTTATTTATGGTCCCTTTGGAAAAAAACAGCAGTGACTGTAGTAGAACACTTAGGAAAATAAATTGGAAGAAAATACTGACTATGACAAGGACTTTTGTTATTTCTAACAGATGACAGTTTTCCTATTCCTTAATTTCTGTTCTTCAATGATATAGAAAAATAGTAATGTAACACTAATAATAATGTGATGTCTTCAATGTAATAGGAAAAAGAGAGAAAGAGCACCAATTTACATGAGTTAAATACACTGTTAAGAGAATAAAGAATATCATTTGTTGCTACAAAAGTTTGTTTTGCAAAGCTGTTAAAAAATCAGAGACAGGGCGCAAAATTTATTTGTGAGATACAATACTGAAAAATTGATAATAAAATTACATTTCACAATTAAATTACTTCTATGTGATTAGAGAGAATAAGTGGCAATAAAATACTTCCTATCTTTTGACTTGTTCCTATTGTTAAATATAACGTTGCCCAATACTTTTAACCTTAGCTGGCCTCTCCATTAGTCTCTGCACTGCATACCAGTTGAACCCACTGACTGATTAAGCCCCCACACTGAGCATTCATGCATGGCTTATGTGGAAGCTGAATTT
>VZTT01031828.1:28073-69932 GCA_013400855.1 Buphagus erythrorhynchus | reverse complement strand
TTTTTTTTTTTTTTTTTTAAGAAAGAGGAACAAAAGTGCACTTACCAATTTAGAAAATTCTGGAGATCCAAGAAAGCTCACATACAACCCCCTCTGGTTTCCTCAAATACCTTTCTGGGGCATTGCAGCACCCCAGCGCTGGAGGGGATTCCATGGGGTCCCTGATTGCAGGGTCGGTACATGCTGCAGGCCTGTCCTATCTGATTTGCTGCTGCTGGGACAGCAGGACAATCCAGCTCTGTGGCTGTGCCACCAAAACTCCTCTTGTTCCAGCTATGGGTTCTCTCACCACATGTGCAAGAAGCTGATGGACACAGAGCTGAGAGGTGCATTTCCCATTTCCTTCATGTGCAGAGCGGGTGCAGAGCTGGATCCACAGAGCCGGCACACCTCAGTGCCAGTACCTGCTTTTATATATCCCAACCCCTGGAACAGCAGCATTCCCCCTGCACTCATTGGCTATACATTTCCTTGCTTTCATTTAAAGACACACTACTCATTTATTTTGCCACCCATGCTTTAGGGGAAGGTGGCTGATGGGATTATATTTTACTATGTTAATGACTAAAGGTTAGCACAAAAGTCAAGCAAACTTCTTCTTTGGCCTTATCAGGCAGTTGTTCCTGTGTTATCTCCTTGTCTACTGGATTTATAGAGCCATCCTCCTCTGCTTTGCACTCATCTTGCAGATTTATGGAGTCATCTTCTCACTTCTCCTCACTGGAGCCTTGTTTCTTGGTTCCTGCTGGCTATCTTGCAGAGAATAGGGTCTGTTGCACATACAGCACTCGATAAGAGTGCACAAGCACTCGATAATCACTCTACCCAGACCAGAGGACTGTAGCAAAACTAAATTTCAATACTTTTTATCTTACTACTTTGAATCTATACTTCTGGTTGCAAAATTCTGTGTTAGTGTGGCTAAAACATGATGTCTCATTTCTGCTTCTTTCTGCACTTTTCTTAAAGACTTCTGAGTTGTCTCACAAAGTATTTTCTCAGTTTGAAGCTTTTTCCAGCTGCTGCTACCATTTCTAATTGTGGGATAATGCCATCTGTCTGTGATCTTTTCTCTCCTGGTAGTGTGTTTATAGATTATATAAACATTTCCCACTGTGAAGAAAAGCCAGTAAAAAAAAAGGTAGTATAGCAAAAGAGAAGAGCAACGTTAGAAACAGGACTAAATAATCCTGCACTTTCTTCTTCCACAATTAATGTAATAAAATATTGAATGAAGAGATTAAGCTATTTGAAAGGCATCTGCCTCAGGTCTCTTCACTTTTGTAACAACAGCTACTATAAACTGCAGTAAGAAACATTTATGTCTGGGCTGGAAAGGTCTTTTCATGGTGTTGGTGACATTTTGCATGAAATCCTGACATTTAACTGCACATCTTAGCACTAAACTAAATTAATAGTGGTCTTTTGAAAAACCCCATGTTTTCTCATTGTCAATGAAGAAGCTGTAAAGGAGGACAAGAAACAAGATGAACTTAAAAAAAAACCAAACCCAACCAAAGCCAAACCAAACAAACAAAAACCCAAACAAATAAACCAAAAATACAGGAAAGGGATGAAAATTGAAGGGAAGAAAGTGAAATATAGGGCACACAACAGCAATACTTCAAGGTACAAAGGAAGATAGGATGGAATTGGGAATGCACAAGACTAATAAAAAATGCAGAAGATTGGCTTAATCAAAAGTAAGAAAAAAAGGTATCTCTGTCCAATACTGTTTACATTTTATTACTCTTTGCAAATGCTTATTTATAAAGATTGTAGCTGAACTTCCTTACTGTGGTCATGATGTCACATGGAGCTAGAAATGCATACAAGTTGACAAAAAGCCCCTAGCAGCTGTAGGTCAGTTTTGAAACCATGACAATGGGGGCTGGAGTAATGGAGCAGTGAAGAGTCTTCAGGAATGGAATGCTATGTAAAGAGGCCCCAGGAACAGAATACTATAAATCCTTATTTAGTTAACCAATTTTTCAAAGAGGCTCAAGCAGAAACTGTAATAGAATATGAGGTTAAATAGTAACTTGATAGTTGATAGAAGGAAAATGTAACTTAGAATTACCTTAGATTACTGTAATACTCAGAGACACCCCCCAAGGAAAATGTGTCTGTGTAAATAATAATATAATGAACTGGACCAAGATTTGCACATGTGCATTAGGAATTTTGTCACAGGCATCAGTGATTAAGCATGAGTGACTATTGGTCAATGTTTGTATGATTCTTCCCTTGACACCTTTTCATATAAAAGACTGTACTTGTTTCCTAGAAGTTGTGCCAGTGCTGTATGAGTTACAAGAGCTGCTGTTCAGTGTACATGGAAAAACTGCTGGATTATGCCAGAAAGTCAAGATGACCTAAAGAGATTAGTTGAGAAACAAAGAAACAAGGACTCTAGCCAATAGGTTCTAAGGGGCCCATCTTAAATCAACAAGGTAAACAAGATGGTGAACTGCTTTGGCTCAGAAATGATGTCTTTAGAAAAAAGGTAATTCTGGCAGTGAGAGATCATGACCATGGACTCAAGAAACCCACTGACCCAAAAGATGAGCAGTTATGCACATGCAGACCTAGTTAGCAAAGATGATGCCAGTCAATTATGAGTGAAAATGAGTATGTATTAGAGAGGCAAATCTGAAATATATAAATATGCATGCATTCCAAGCTGGCGTTGTGGAATTACTACCTAGCACCCATCTTGGTGCAAACATGAAATAAACCAAATATCTTGGCTCTGGGCCAGATAACTGGCTTTGCACACCTTTGCACACATGCTTTGTACTGAACCCTGTTTGCAGGACACCACCAGCTGTGTTGATGGAGATAAGAAATAGATGTATGGGTCTGTTTTTGGGAAAAGGAGAACAGCTTGACCTAAAAAACATGGAATGCAATAAAGGGAAACCAAAACAATGAGATAAAAGGGAAGAGACTGATTATGATGCTGACATCTCAAGAGATAGAAATAATTAACCATTTGCCCAGAGAGTTACAGGGAATCAGGAGGGGGTTATGAAACAGGGTCCTGTCTTATTGTTGTAAAATGTGAAATATGTAAAAATTTTCATAAGAAAGGATGTTCTTTGATATTTGATACTTATATATTTTCGAGCTTAATCAACAAGAAAGAAGATATAATCCATAAAACAGGTAGCAGTTAACAAGCAAGGTCTAAGTGATGCCCAGGTGTTAGACAAAGTACTTGTTGACCTCCTTAAAATTTAGGGCTTGACATGCTTGATCTCAGGCATATTGAGAGGCTAGCAAAGCTTGGGGAGAATGTACTACTGACAGAGGACACAAAGAATGCAGAGTTTACAGGGCACAAGGACATCTAGCAGAACTCCCAAGATAAAGAAGAAACTAATAAAGACAACTCAGCAACTGTGCTGAAATTGGATCTGAACTGGAAAAAGGTAATTCTGACATGGGAAACCCACCAACCCAAAAGAAGAGAAAGACTGAGCGTGTGGACTAATTACCATGAGAAGTGACTTCCAAAGCATACTGGATTTTTGTTACCAGTTATTTGTCACCCTTTGTTAAATGACACCTCCCACAGTAGAAAATACACGATAACTGAAGAGCCATGCTATTATAAATATTAAGAAATTAGGACAAGATAAAAAAAAAATCAATATTTTTTATTTTTTAACTGATGACACTTGATTTAAAGAGTCTTCTCCCTTTGGCTTTTTATTTTTAAGAGGTGACATGAACCAGGATTCACAAGTAAGGGAATACTTCTGTGAGAATAGTAAACACTGGGGATATCAGGGTGAGGTTTACTTTGACTGTCCCTATCTTTTTCTCTTAAAGCCATTTGACTAATGCTGCTAGAACCTGTATTGCCTTCCATAGCTTACCTAACTACCGGAATGCTACTGCAATCAAGCTGCCTTTATTATGGTAAGGAATCAGTATCTCAGCATGATCTCACTCTGAATCACCCCTCACATCACAGCTCTTAATAGACTCCTTACTTGTGTGGATTACTAAGCAATTCCTATCAAAATAATAGTGCTGGGAATGTTATAATTTTATCATATTTTGTTCTAGTTGTGAAAAATAACTGTTTAGAGGACAATTACTCCTGGAAGATGTGTCAACTCACAGCGCCAGAGATGAGCTCATTCTGGAGTAGCTCTTCAGCAAATACTGTGATATTTACTCCCTCAAGATTTGAATCAAACTTTGCAGCTTTTTTGTTGTTAATCAGTAGCTGTAGCTAGGCAGTTACGATTAAGCAATTGCACGGTCAAACTTGTAGTCATGGCTAATCCTCTGTTTTAAAGAAAAGGGAACAGAATCCCAAAATAAATGGCTGCCTGGATGACAGCCCCGGAGTGAAGTCAGCAGGACTGAGCAGTAACTGGGGGAAAAGTAATCCTGGCAGGGGAGATCGCAACCACTAACTCCCTGACCACCAAGTTAAAACAGATCCCCAAATGGAATGAGGGGAGAAGTGCACACGTGGAATAATTAGCATGAGAAGCAAGAGATATAACTGATATAAGAGATACAAGGGTCTGAGTACTAATTAATAAAAAAGCTATATCAATTGTAACCAGTAAATGCTGATGGCTTTGTTTGCTAACATGTGTAAAGTTTCGATGATGATGAGCCAGACTTTTGTGGGTTGCCCCCCTAATTTCCTAGTTTGCATAGAATACAATAAAGAAATAGGAATTCCTCAACTTGGTGTGTGAAGTGCTGTCACACACCAACCAGGTGATGAGCCTGTGCTTGGGACAACACAGGATATTCTTTCAAACCACACCCATTAAATATTTGCAAGTGTAGGTGGCAACTGTCAAAATCATGTCAAGAACATATTACTCATTTCAAGTATAAATGATTGCATTGCTGTTTCCAGTTCAACTTAATTTATTAGCATCCCAGAATCTCTGCTTTCAGTACATACAGAACAACTTAATGGTTCATTTAAGAAATGGAAATTAGTATAAGTAAAAATTTGCCCACTGTTAGAGACAGAATGCAATTATTTTTCTTGAACCACTGATTTTACTTCGAAACTGAGACGATCTGTTTTCCAATATTCCCTCCATTCATCATGGACTGGAAAGCAGCTTCAAGAGAAATAATGAAATAAGTTAGTGCCAAGCAAAACAAGCCAAGTAGTTTCTAAAAAAGAAACCAAAAATGGTAGAAGCAAATATATTAAGCAGCTCCCCAAAAAGGAGAGATACCACTTTGGACCTAATCATAATTATCCTTAATGATGAGCTAAATTAAGAAGGGGGATTTAAAAAAAAAAAAAAAAAAAAGCTAGCCTATAATAAATTGCTAAGGACAGCTTTATGTAATAATTTTTTAAAATTATCTGTAAGCAACTGTTTGACCCTACACAAGTTAACAACTACATTTGCTGTTTTTGTGATATGTCATGCAAATAGCAAAGAGAGACAAGGCATGATTGGAGATGCTGTCAGTGACACATTTGTGAACGGAAAGGTTTTAAATATTGCACAATAGTGGGAAAAGCTGGTGCAAAAGAATATACCTTTGAGTAAACAAAGTAGGAAAGTATAATATATGACTGATATATTTGACCAAGTTACTTCAAAATACATATGTATACCAGTAATGAGGAATTAGCAATGACTAGAATAAGTTGAAAACTGTAAGATTTAGTTATCACTTAATTCTACTGGTTTTCAATCTTGTGGGACTAACAACTGAATGGACTAAATCATAGTCTTCCCTCTTCCTTGAAAGGGAAGTATTCTTACAACACATCCTGGATGACATGGCTCATGCCACCAAACCCCCTTCATTTTTATATTTCCTTTGTTACAGATACTTTGAAGAGGCTACAGAACATTTTGTTCTATTAAAAGAAATTAATTTCTATTTTCTTGGGTAATATGCTTTGCCCTTTCTTGTGTGTACTTTTCTTTTTTTTTTTTTTTTGTTAGCAAATCCAATAACAATCTCTGTTAGATATTGCATTTTTTAAAATATAAATTCAAGGATTTAAAAAAAGCATTTCCTTACTCACAAATTCAAAGAAAGGGGCAGCACTTTAAACCTCTAAGATCAGGATGACTATCACCAGCTGCTAAGGTAGCAGTTAAGAATAAACTCCCCTTAGTACTAAAACAACAACAACAAAAAAATCTAAATTTATATTCAATTATTTTTTAAATATACAATAATTATCTTACAGAACATTTTAATAATTAGTGAAAAAAATTTATTATAACATAAAAATAGTGGTTTTGATACAATACAAATGAAACAAAGGAGGTAGTAAACCTCTAATGTCATTGTATATAATCAGGTTATTATTCTTTAAAAATTATCAAAATATCTTACCACCGATGTTTGCTAAGCCTTCTACCACGGTCTCTCTGACCTGTCAATGAAAACAAGTCCTTTCAGTTTTCCTCAAACAAGAGCAGCACTTCACATTTCTTAGAAACATGCCAAGAATCTGCCATAGAAACCACCAAAATCTAAAGACTTCTCTCACTACAATGCACAGGGCACTTTTTGGACCAGATTCCTTCATCAAGAGAGGCGTGAATATTTTCTGATAAATTTGCAGGTGATTTAATTTTTCAATCAGATCCCTGCCCCTACCAAAATGTAATGTCCTGGTATTTTCCCAGGAAAATTACTGGTCACTTGAAGAAACAAAAACTAATTCAGACAGACCCCACAGGGAAGTCATGGCTAAGCATATACTGATTACAAAGTAATAAATGGTGATTATAAAGCTTGAAGTAAAATTTCCGACAAGATCCTCAAAATCATTCAGGACACTTAACTCATCAGGTATTTGAAAGTACATTATTTTTGAAAGTCTGAATCTTTAAGTAAAAAGGCACATTTCAGCACCCTATGCTGAAATAAAGAATACAGACATGAGCAGCATGTAATCAGAGAAGTCTGTCATACTAGAGTCAGACCATCCTCAGCAGGTACCTTTTAAAACAGTGTGACCTAATAAGCTTTCAATTATACTTACACACTTTTAAAAGGTCTGTTCAATCCTGCAGCACAGTGAGAGAGCCAGAGACAAAGAAATTAGTCCTCTTGTAGTAGGAAACAGTATCAAAGGCCATAGATTAAACCTAGTTCTCACCTTCAATTTACCCTCTTGGATCCACTGGCAGAGTTGTAATACACTAGCTTCTTGTTTGTCCATGTAGTTCAACACCAAGAATCTTTCCCTGTGAAAGAAAAGAACGAGCTTTGGTTTAAGAAAGCTTGGTCAATGTACTTGAAAATATTTAAAATCTTTTCAGAAAATAGCCTTGTTGGAACTGAGGGGTTATGAGCATGAATTAAAGAAATGTAGCTCAGGGCCTTGCCAGTTTGTTGTGACAACTTCCTGCAGTGGGAGCCTGACAGTAACATCAGTTTAGGTAATTTTCTTCAAGTATCAGAGAGAGAAGAGTAATAGAAATCAAGTAGTAAAGTAGTATTGCCAGAATTAGTAAATATCCATAAAATGTGAGCAAATTCCTATTATTTTTTCCTTTTTTTTTCTTTTTTTCAGTGGTAGTGAGAATAATTAGTGAATCTGCAACTAGATGGTGAGAATAACAAATTTCAGACTCCCCACAATTCTGCATATCCTGCTATCACAGCTTTCCATAGCAACAGAGAAATATAAATGATCATCAAAAATGATAATTACTTGTAGGAACATACTGACTAAATTCTCCACTGCATTCTACTATGCATGGTGCATTTTACTAATTTTAACAATTTTTTAAAAGATCAGACAACAGTAACAGGGACAAGGAAATATTTTAATTAGAGGGATCAATTGATTTGTACAGAAATCAAGTCTCCCAAATGTCCCATAATGCAATGACTGAAAATCTAAGACTCTCCTCCTAATCTCTGCCTTAGCTCATCTGAATTCTAAGAAGAAATTCAGCAATTCCCAGAGTCAGAACATATTAAAAATGTTTTACCTATATATGTCACACCTACAGTTCCATTATCTAATGAACCCCCAAATACTAAAAAGGTAATTTCAATAAAATCATTGCATCAGATACATCTTTATGCCTGAACTACAACATTTTGAGAGAAGGCACTTTGCAAAACATCTGAGAACAGAACTATAGCAACACCTTCCCTTGTACTAAAGAATTGTCAGGGATTGCAGGACTACATCAAGCAACCTCAAACAAAATATAACAACTGACATCCATGATTCTATATAACAACATCCTTTCCCAATTTTTATGCTGATAAAGACAAATGTAAGGCAAAGGATCTACTGATATCATTATTATATTTTCCTTTTTAGGCATGGCAACATTCTGTTTCAATTACAAGTAGCTACTGCAGATTACAGACTACCTTCCAGGCATCATATGAACAATCCACCTGTAACTGGTCATAAGTTCTGGAGGAGAAATATACCTTGTGATGTTCCTTTCTTTCTGTATTTTTTCTATGTCAGCAGGCAGTGGAGGGGGATAAGGCACATCTTTGTTATACTGAGAAATCTGTCCACACAGGATGATATGGCTGTTCTGATTCATCTGTTTGGGACAGCATAAAGTGAGAAAAATTACATTCCTCAGTCTCAGAAGCTAAATTTTTCAGATGCAATAGAATTATTGCAAAATTTTCACTAGCCACACCTCCTATAAAAGAGTGTGAGAATTGCATGCAGTCCCATTCAATCTATAACATTCAAATAGGTAAAAATGCAAGGCAATAGTGGAAAAATAACTGCTATACAGCCTAGTGTAATTTTAAAAGACACTAAATAGAAGGAATATAGGAAATTGTTATCTTACTGTGGGCCCCCAGGACCAGTACCTGAAGTTGATCACTGAAGTGGGAAGCCTGCTGTGCTGTATTACAGGCTGGACTCCAGTATGAATTAATTGAAAGCTAGGCATGCAGACATTGGAGAATGACTGGAATAAACTTGACAGTTGGAACAATCACCTGACTTATAACTGCATCACTGATGTCTCCACCAACATTGTCAAAGTAAACATCCACACCACCTGGGCAGAGTTCACGTAGCTGTTTTGCCACATCCCCCTTCTTGTAATTGATAGCAGCATCAAACCCCATTTCTTGGACCAAAATGGAGCACTTTTCATCTGTGCCAGCAATCCCCACCACTCTAGAGCAGCCCTCCAGACGGCCAATCTGCAGGCACAAAGTTAAAAAAAGAAAACCAAATGAACCAACCAAAAACTCCAAACAATAAAGACAAATTACATCATTCATCTGCATAAAAGTATCAATGGAAGAAAGGGGGTCCTAAGGGGTGTTACAGTTATTCTCATCTCACTAAACCCCACACAGCAAACACTCCCATCTCATGTAACACAACTGCCTCTTGTCACTCCCTCCTCACAACTACACACGGGACAGGTACAATCAAAATTTGCCATCTTTTCATACTCACTGACTGCAGAAGACTATGTTTGTTATTAGACATAACTAATAAAAGGAAAAAAATTAGACAATAATTGATTTAAATACAATCTTCATAGATTTGCTCATGCATTGTTTCTTCATAGCTTCTCTTTATTAGTATGTCTAAAGTTTGCTTAATATCGATTTTGTTTGTATATATATATCTAGAGATATTTGAAGATATGCACATACAGACTGCAAACAGGTTCTGCAAGGAAGAGGAGGATAAAAGGACTGTAAATCTCAAAACACAAAGGATGTCATGGCACACAGCACAAAAGGTTTACCACATTACTATTTTCTAATAAAGAAAAAGTCTCCAGTTAATACAGCGTTGGGATGGCAGGCTACCATATAAATGTATAATAAATACATGTATATATACCATCTATTTTACTTGTGCTAGCAGCAAGTAATCACCACCATCAGTTTTCTCCTCTCCTTATTTAATGAAACTTGAGTTTCATATACAAGTCTTTCACAATGCAAGTGTGTGCCAAATCTGTGAAACTGGCCGTTCTCACGGGGTTATAGCTGCTCATGTTTACAAAGATTTTATCTCTGTGTTTAATAACCAGCAGGTTTCAGAAGACAAAACTTGCTAACAGAGTCTGTTTGTATGCCCTAAGCCTACACGTACCTGGCCGGCCAAAGAGCCGCAGGCACCGGCCGCTCCGCTCACCACCATGGTCTGATTTGCACCCGCGGCCACGTGTCCTTTCTCCCTGATTCCCAACAGGGCTGTCAGTCCTGTGACACCAGCTGCACCCAGGAAGTAGGAAAGGCGTCCATTCACAAGCTGTGGAACCAGCTACAGAACAGAAACATTGGTAGGAGGTCATCTATTTCTAAGGTGAGGTTTTGCTTTTTGAGTGCCTGAGGGTAGAAAACTACCTCAGGGTATTTACCAGGCAAGGTACAACCGGTAGGGACAAGCTATCTCTAGCTCTATTCTAACAAGTTTGTACAAAAATGTTATGTCTCTGTGGTTTTATAAGAAGTTTTTAAACAAGTAACTCACAAAAACTTAAATTATGGAAGTGTTAAAAAGCAGTTGGGAGATAAGAAGTTTCCAGGAATGGCAAACTAACCCTATACTAGCATAAAGGATAAAAATGCACCATTTAATCAAATATAGTGTTTGCAGGTCAGTGACAGAGTCCTAAAGGAAGGAGTTTATTGCAAAGTATAAATTCTCAAACTATAGTAATTTTCTGTTATGAGAGAACAATGAACACAATATCCCTAATGCCCTGAAATCTCTCCACTTTCAACTTAATACTGAATACCCTTTCTTATGTGACTGTAAAACCTCAAGAAAAAGCTTTTACTAACATAAGTTACAAAAATAAATTAAATATACCTAAAGCCTTTCATGTCTTACAGTTACACTCTCATGAACAAGAAGTTCTATTAGAATTAAAATAATTAAGAGAGTTATTTAACTGAAGCAGCTTCAGGGAATTTTTTTTAAAATAATACTGGCCTGTCTGTTAACCAGCAAAATCATTATAAAAAAAAGAAATTGATACAAATTTTGGCACCTATCAGTTGACCTGCCTTTTGAGAACTAATTGTTTCAATAAGGTATGCTTGTTTTTCACAAAAAAAAAATAGTGTGATCAGCAGCTATTTAGGGAAAAAAAAAAAAACCAAAAGAAGTCTGGGGGAAAAAAGAGATTTAGGAAAAAAACAGTCACAACCTGGGCTTTGCATTTGTATTACCTTTTGTAGAGAGTCTCCATCAAGAATTGCTGCTGTCTGCCAGGGCCAAGTGAAGGACGTGACAAAGTCTCCTTTAGCAAGGTTCTGGTGCTTGCTCTCCTCCACAACCCCGATGCCCCCACCGTCAGCAACTTCAGACAGCTGCCAGGGCTGCAGGTAATCCGAGCCTGTGTCCTCATTCATTCGGCAGCGCTGAAAGACAAGGCTTTAATGAAAGGCTCTGGTGGAACACAACTTGTTTATCAGTTCAAGTTGAGTGGGCGATGAAGATGTGTTTAGAATTTCAACACAAAGGGCTACTCAAAAATCTCTCAATAAGCCCCAAGTATCCATAATTTTTTCTTAGATCCCTCTTTCGTTTTGTTT
The DNA here is from genome assembly GCA_013400855.1 of Buphagus erythrorhynchus. Lineage (NCBI taxonomy): Eukaryota > Metazoa > Chordata > Aves > Passeriformes > Sturnidae > Buphagus > Buphagus erythrorhynchus. The sequence continues at coordinate 58,394 of VZTT01031828.1, read as the reverse complement.
GCTCAGTATAAGGAGGAGTATGGACCATCCTGATCTCCTCCAGCAACGTTACCAACATTCCAGAGATGTTGGCTCAGAGGCACCAGCACAACTGACGATGACAGGCTCGGGTCTGATGAGAATCCTACAAATGCCATTCCTCAACTGAAGGAAACCTAGAAATGCAGGATTGAAAAAAAATGCCTACAAGTCATTTAGTCCATGCTTATGCACTGAAGAGCAGTCAAATATATGTAAACCATCCCTGACAGAGATCTGTTTAATGAAACATATTGAAATGTGACGTATTTTCTTTGCAGCTTCCCCTGTAGCTACAGCTAGTATTTCAGGATTCTTAAACTTTTGCTTAATTCCCAAGCTAAATGTACTTTCTTGAAATCTAGACTAAGTTTTTTCTACTATCGCTGTCTATGGAGGGAATAAATGATCAGAATTCTCTTTATAGCAAATTTTTCCAGACTCTGTCTGTCTGGTTCTTCCTCTACCTTCATTTCCATTTCCACCCACAATTATCCCAACCACATGATTTCTGTAATTTTGCATGACTGGAAAAAAAGAAGATAAAAAAGGCCAAGTTCAGAAAAAGCTGATACAAACAAATCTGTAATGGCATACCAGGGCTCACAGTCTCTTCCTGGTCCAATAAAGTCACATTCCTATATACATCCCAAGAATATAAATGCCAAATTCCTTCCCCAGTATAACTCCATCAGAATGAATACAATAATTAAGTTACACTAGACATATATTTGTTCTGTAATTGGTAACTTTGGTGTTTAACATCATGACAGGTACAGAGTTGAAGGTATTTTAAAAAACAAATTCTGGCTTAGCTCTAAGTCCATCACCTACCATGTAGGGGTCCACTGAGAGGTAGAGAGTTTTAACACGCACTTGTCCCACCTGGACTGTATCTGCTATTGTACTTTGCTCCAGTCGGAAGTTCTCAGCCACTGGCACTCCATTCTTACCTAGAATTATATTAGAATTAAACAAATAAATGAATCAATACAGAACTTTCCTTAATCAATATGGGAAAGCCTTTTTTTAAGGTAGTTCTTTTTAGAATCAATTAGGTTATATATTTACTCAGGTGTAAAAATACAACCAACTGCTCTCAGCTTTCTGCCTCGTCTGACTCAAGTGAGACTGAGGGAATACAGACTACAACCACGGCACATGCTGCAAGGGCATCCCTTCACAGAGACTTCCTGACATTAAAGCTACCCAGAAACATCCATAAAACTGCAGCAAGAACCCCAGAACTGGAGGCTTCATCTTCAGGTTGGTACCACATGCAGAAGAGCAATCAGACAACTGGAACCACCAGCTCTGAGACAGCCAGACAGCTTTGCTTATTTTAAGTCAGAGTGAATGCACAGCTGGAGCAGGCTCCTGCTGTACCATTTGAGACTTCACTGCGGGTCACAAAATAGTTCTTAACTCTTATAACTATTTTAGCATTAAGCAGCATACCATACCCCCCTCCAAAACTTAATGTCTTCCACACTAGATTTATGAACTCACTATTCAAAATACTGTACTGATCCATAAGGCAAATGTGTAAGCAAGAAAGTAAACAAAACCTCAACAGTGTAAACTTTAAAAATAAACCCTTTGAAACATAAGAGGAACAAAAGATTCAATATTTACTATAAGAAAACAAAAATTAATAGTAACAAAATACTTTAGACATCTTTCACAATGCAAAAAGAATAAATGTGAGAACTAAACAGTCATATTCCCTCATTTTTCTTCACTTTCAGCCCCTACACTGGGAGTTTTCTCATATATTACATTTTACCCTTTTTTCTCACCCAACAGTTTAGAAATCTGAATATACAGACTAAACAAATTCAGTTTGAATATATGTTATGTATTTACTAGAAATGTATCTGTATTAATACAATTTACTTTTATTAATAAATGTAGACAAATTTACTACAAATATATTTATTTATATCAATGGAAATTAATAAATTTATATATAAATAAATGCACTTTATTTAAACTTCATTGCTGCATGCAATATTAGGATATATAAATGTCATTATCTCAAATTGGTGTCTGTTTCTACCCTCACCATTTTGGAGCATTAGGCAATCAGAACAAATACATTGCTTCTTTAGTGGAGAGAAATACATACCAGGCCGTGAATTCAGCACTACTCTTTGTATAATCATCTCTGCTTTTGCAGCAATTTCACACTGGATTTCTACAAAAGAAAATGTTAGAAGGCCTGAAACATAAATTTTCTTGAAATAAGAATATGAGGCAAAGTATCCAGTAATTTGGAAATGGGATGAAATACAGACAACCCCAACTTCAGCATCTATGCCCAAGGAAGATATCGTATAGACCAACCTCAAGAATAAAATAAACATGTGAATAAGGAGTTTCCCTGTTTATCTTATTAAAGCCCTGATTTTATACAATGTCACAGTAGCACCTACTGGAAAGATGGAAAACTGTAATGTACCATGCCCCTTGTAAGGCCATCACCAGTCCCTATGGGGCAGAGGAAGAGGTGTCTGATTTGCTTTCCTGCACTGACTGAGAACACCCTGCTCCCACCTCACAGACACAGAGGCAGCTTTGCACATGAAGTCAGGTGCCACTCAATAAAAGACAGGCAGGCACACCAGAAGAGCAGTCTGCAGGTACATGATAAAAAGGTATTGTTGTGTAAGATGTTTTGTAAGAAAAAGCAATTCTTTCTATTAGCAGTGCCCAGAGATGAAAAAAATGAGATCATAACTCAATCTGTTCTACAGAAAAATTTCTCCTTGAATTTCAACACTTTAAAGAGGATTGCAGATCTGTGATTTTGTACCTGTGAGACACAAAGTTATTATGAGGAAATTACCCTGATTTAACAGGAGAAAAAGCATGATCTCACATGCTTTCAGATCTAATACAAAATAAAAATGTGACTACTATTTTCAGCCAACAGCCATAAATAACCAACCTCCACATGTACAAAGGACATTAAGGAATGAAACATGATAGCTGATATCTTTGTCATAATGTTTATTTTGCTGACAAGAACAGCAAATTGGAGCAAATCTAAAAGATGAGCCTAGAAAGAGTACATCATCACCACTTATCCAACCTCTTTATTCTGTGAACATTGCAAAATACAGAACCTTCTGTCTGTACTGCTACAGTGCTTACATAACAGCACTCACAAACCATCAAGAACTATATAGTCTGGAACGCTGAAAAAAATTTAAAATTCATTAGGAGAAAAGGTTCACATCCCTGGCTATCCCTCCCTCTAAAACATACAGCTGACTCAAAACACAAGTATCTTGTTAAAGAAACAGATCAAGGTTTAACATTTTATTGTGTTTGCACTTGAAAAGCTTCTTATTTGGGAAAAGTTATTAAAAAGTTAATTTCTTTCCAGTATTTCAACACATAAGGATGCTACAATATAAGCTACAAGGAATTAATGTCAAACGTGTCTCTACAGCATCACATAATGGAAAAATACATCACCTGCAGAGTTCTTTGGACAAAACAATGTAGAACAACAGTCTACAACAAAAGGAAAAAAACCAACACTTGGATGAAATTACTACTTACTGTTCATAAATAAAAATGAGCATTGGAAATTTAGGACTTAACAATTAAAAAGTGAAATAAAAATCCATCTTTTTATCCACACAGTTGATACAATCTCTAGAAAATAAATAATGTGAAACCCTAAGAGGATGGATGGTGAAGGATAAACTTTGGCAGATACTAGGTTGAGCACTGTACTCAGCTATAGACTTCCTGTGTGATCATGGGCACATCACTCTGGATTTGTTTAACAATATTTTTCAGAACAAAACTCCAAATTCTTCCTGATAACATCTGCCCAACAAAATTACATTCAAGCAGTACAACTGTTATCCTCAGAGGAACTGTTTTAGCATCTGGGAATTTCTGCTAATACAACGAGCATTTTATAAACCGTCAGATGTGTCCAGTGCAGTTTAAAAGGACAAGCCTACTCTAGTAAATTATTTGCACACATTTACAACTCAGCTGTAGTTTATAACCACTAATCAAACTGCTCTGTGCAGAAAAAACAAATTAAGAACGTAGTGAACATAAACCAACAGCATCTGACAGCTCACATGAAATCTGGGCATACCACTCCTCAATATATACTATCCATACCCATGGCTGAGGGTTTAAGCCTCTGTTTATAAACCACACAGAGCAGGCAGAATTGCTGCACAGCTCATGCCTTACAGAGCAGTCCACTGCCAAAACTACTGACTCTGTTTTTGTTAGCCTGAGACTAAATATGTGCATTATGCAAACAAAAAACCCCAATCTGAACAAGAGAGGATGAAGATAATTTTTATTGTGACTAACATACTCCTGAAATATCTGCTTTCTATGATTATGAAGAGGAAAAAACCCCAGTTATATAGAGGAAAAAAATCAAAGATATTAATGTACTAAAAGGAAGACAAAGCAATACAGAGTGGCATAGAAAGATGTGAGTAGAAAAATTACCCAATGTAAGTTTAGACTACTTCTTTGAATGCCTGACATTCTGAAGGAACAAAGCCACTGTTTATTTCCCAGTTTGTTTTCACAGCTTTTGTTTGAGAAGCCTGTGTACTGATTCAATTTGAAGATCTTCCAAATACTGTGAGTGGGTGGAAAAAAGTGAAACTGGCAACTGAATTGTCACTGATTCCATGACAGCTGCCACAGCAAATACAACACTACAGATGGACATTTACTTCTAAATAGGACTGCACCTACAGTGGAAGTCAGCAACATCATTACACAAGCAAATGGTGCCAGTAACACCATAACACAATAAGGATCAAACTTTCCTCACATTACAAACAATACAGAAGTGACTAAAGAAAATAAGTAGAGGCACCATCTTTTAGCACTGTACAGTGAGGAAAGCTTTTGGAAAAAGAGAACAGATTTTCTTTAAAGTGAAATAAAGGGGATTTGTAGCATATACACAATTCTTTTCAATACATGCATAGTGCCAGTGTGCAGGATGTTTTTGACTATTTTTAAAAAAGACAATACAATTATTATTTTCTAGCTTTTCCAAGCAAAATCAATCTGAGTTGGTTTTATTCTTTAAATCAAATAGAGTAAAAATTCCAAGTTTTAAAATCATCATGCTGTGCCAATCACCTGATCCACCCTATGAGTACATCAGAAGCATTAAGCAGCACAACAGCAGCATCTTCAGGGGAGTATCAAGTATGTTTTAGCCCAGTTTTACTCTTATCTCTGTCTCCCCTCACCTCTCCCCACTGTTTCAGAGACGTGTGACAACTCCTTTTAAAAAGTTAAATAAAATCCTCAGTGCTAAAATGCTCCAGTTTGTTTTCCCTGTGCTTGGTTCCCAGAACTTTTTGTTTCTGAAACTGCCCATAAGGCAGAGTTTTCAGTTGCCTATACTCTTGCCAAAATGAGTCACCAGCTTCCAAGTCATTAAAGCCCATGCCAGATGCAGTCCAGTTCAAAAGCAAAAGGAAAAACAGGTAGTCCTGTATCAGGCCCAGGCAGCAAGGAGGAAGAAGGCAGGCAATCTAAATAGAGAACAAGATTTGAAAGTCTTCTGAAACAGTGATGTCAAAATGGCTGAAGCAGCGATCCTCAAAGGAAACTCAAGGAAAGAAATTTCAAGAATGACTCTGAATGAGCAACATGCAGGAAGGAAAGATGGGAAGAACTGGGACTAGGAATTAGTAAGAACAGAGAAACATGGCAAGAATAGCAACTTAATGGCCAGTAAAGCAGAGAAGAGCAAAACAGAACTGGTTGAGAAAACTGAAGAAGCAAACTGAGATGGGAATGACTGGTGAAAAAAAAAAAAGAAGAGACAACTGTAACTGGCAAGGTGAGGTAAATTGAAAAGCAAATGTAATGGATTAAGCACCAAAGTTTCCACTAAGGATCTCTGCATCTGATGAATACTAATTAAGGGCAAGCCCGAATCAATACAGACTGTCATGAACAGAGAAGAATGCATGCCATAAGAAGCTAAGTACTTTCATGAACTGAACCAATAAATTTAGATTTCCTAATGTTCCATGCCTCATCACTGAATTCTCTGATGAGAAGTCTCTCCCATAGTGTTTTCTTCATGTGGATTTTCTGGCACACTATAAGAGTTGAGAGCAAGCTCCAATCTTTCCTCCAAGGAAGATTCAGATGAAAGACAGTAGTAGCAGGATCTTGATCCAGCCATTTTTTTTTATATTCCCAAGAAGCCTATTATCTTTCAGCTTCTTCTCAGATTTCACTGACCTACAGAGCAAAAGTTCTAGTAAGTATACACATTTATATCTATACATTTGTATTCTATCTATGCATGAATTTTACTTTTTCAGATTTAGGTGCCAAAAAAACTATCTAAAAGGTTTTAGGCACAACAACTTTTTTTTTTTTTTTTTTTTTTTAATAAGTAGTTGCACTGTACTGGACTTGTTGAAAGTTGTTTATAATACCATATACATATATATGTGTGTGTGTGTATATATATATATATATATATATGTTATCTCCCCTATTTCTTCTTAGCAGAATTTCACATAAGGAATGCAGATTGTTCCCAGGAAGGCAGGAGCATCACCCGATGCGTTTTTTGAGAGGCCTATAATGCAGTTTGCAGGCTCCGAGGTGAGAGCCACCTCAGAGAGACTATCCAGGCTCCCAGGTATGCCCGAAGACCCGGGAAGTTAGAAAGCAGCGCTGCCAAAGGTGGAAGAGTCTCTGGAGAGCCTTGCAGACGGGTCATTACCAGTTTGAAGGCGCAGAGAGAGCAGCCCAGGAGAGAGAACCCGAGAGGGGCAGAGGCAGCGCAGGGGGCTCAGTCCCACTCCGGGGCTGCGGTGGGCTCCGCTCCGCTCCTCTCCTCCGGAACGCCTCCACCGCCCCTCTGATCAGGGTGCTCAGTAAAGCTCGAGTCCAGCTCTTCCCGCACCTGTGCCTGCGCTACAGCGAGGCGGTGCTAATCCCTGGGGATACGACTCCTGGGAAGGGCAGCAGGAGCTGTACCAAGCCTCACCCCGGGCCGAAGCGGGGCTCGCCCCGGCCCAGCCCCGCCGCGTCCCCTCAGAGCCCGCCGCTCTCGCTCACCTTGAGCCGACCGAGCTCCCCCGAGACCGCCCGGGCCCGCGCGCACGCGCGCGGAGCTTAAACAGGGAAACGCTGGGCGGGCCCAGCCTTAAAGCGGCGATGGCCGAGCCTGGGTGTGAGGGGCTGTGGTGGGGTAGTTCTGAATCGCATAATCACACAGAATCGGTGAGGGCGGAAAAGGCCTCCAACACCACTGAGACCAGCCTTTCACTGAGCACTACATTGTCAACTAGACATGGCACTAAGTGCCACATACGGTTCCTTGAACGTCTCCAGGGAATGGCAAGTCCCCCTTTCCCCAGGCAGCCGGGTTCCAGATAATGCTTAATAAACCATTCAATGAGGAAATTCTTCGTAATGTCCAACCTGAACCTCCTCTGGCATAGCTTGAGGCGATCTCCTCTTGTCCTGTCGCTGGCTGCCTGGGAGAAGAGGCCAATCCTCACCTGGCTACAGTCTCCTTCCAGGTAATTGTAGAGAGCAAAAAGGTTCTTGCCCCCCTGCCCCAAGTCTTCTTTTCCTCAGGATAAACTGCCCCAGTTCCCTCAGGTACTCATCACACCTGTGCTCCAGACCCTTCCCCACCTCCACTGCCCTCCTCTGCATCTGCTCTAGTACCTCAATGTCTTTTTTGTGGTGACAGGCCCAAAACTGGGCACAGGGCTCCAGGGCAGCCTTGCCAGTGCTGAGTGCAGGGGGTCAGTCACTGCCCCCGTCCTGCTGGCCACACTGTTGCTGGTACAGGCCAGGATGCCTTTGGCCACCTGGGCACACATTGGCTGATTCTGCTGTCAGCCAGCATCCCCAAGTCCTTTTCCTCCATGCAGCTTTCCAGTCACTCTTCCCCAAACCTGTAGTGCTGCATGGAGTTGTTGCAATCCAAGTGCAGGATTTGGCACTTGGCCTTATTAAGCTGAGGGACTGGGAGAAAGCATTTAGAGTTTATGTGGGCACAGTTTCTTTGTGTAACACTGGGAGGTGTTTGCTCCTCGCATGTTCCAGTGGATGAGATTGTTCATTGCTGCAATATAAGGTTGTTTGATAGCTATTCCTAAAATTCCACTAAAGTTGCTGTGGTGTGCAATATAATGTATTTACTATATATGTGCTATTTCTGTGCTTGAATACAGGCAAAGATGTTTCTTACCTTAAAAAAAAGGTTGTAGCAAGACCCAGAGCTCTCCTGGGATGAGGCTCAAGTCCTGCTACTGCCTGGCATGATTACTCTGGGTACTCACCCTATGTTGTAGTGATTCACTGTGCTGTAAGGACAAACAGGTCTGTGAAGTGGCCACTGAGTTGGTGGCAATTACTGTGGATCCTGAAGTGACTGCTTCAGCCTGGAAAAACTCTTCCAGACTAATAATTCTGATGACTTTGTACTCTGCCTCTCACATAAAGGCAGGCAAAGCCTTTCTGTTGTAGCTTGACCCATAGCACTGTAATATAGGTTTAAATGAATGATTTATATTTGTTCCACCATAATATACAAAACTTCGCATTTCACATTAGTTGAAATAACATCATTGGAACTAGAATTGTCTAGAGGGGATAAAATTAGGTATGTTAATAAGGGGATTTATATTTTCATACATATTTTTCCCCAACTTGTATCATCTGATCTCCTGACAGGTGCACTGATTGCAGGTGTAGTGTACTGAGAGCAAGTCATCAGGGTTGAAATCATCTTCAGTTTTTCAAATGGGTACATCTTGTGAGTAGGAGGCCTGTGTTCAAAAGAATGAGCACTGACTTGCCTCCTACTTGTGCAAGAAAAGAGCAGCACAATTACAAAAATAATTCTTTCAGAAAACAATGTCACAGGTCACCATGAGCAAATAGAAAAATATTATTAAATGTATTACTGGAGAGCTTCCTGTTAATTTAGAAGTTGTATATCTCAATGACTAGTAATAATTGAAAGGAAAGTGGGGAAAGACAAAAGATTTGTTGTATATTGGCACATGTACATGAATTTTTACACCTGTATTATATAATACAATGGCAATACAACTTCTGGTGTTTGATAAAATTATGGAAAAAACTCCAGGACCCTTAACCCAAACACATAAAATCAAAATCTCTGTACAACCCCATTTTCTCTTGCCTGGCACAGGGTGGCTGTGTTTCCTCTACAAAAAAGGTTATCCTGGAAATAGCTGCAGCAATCATTTGTAGTTTGCTGTTGAACCTTTATAGTCATGCACACACACACACTCATCCCCCCTTGTCTCTTTTGTTAAGTATTTGTTAAGTGAAGCTTTTGTAAAATAAACTTAGGTGTGAATTTAAAGTGCAGTAGCTCTTCTGCACTGACTTGGCTTGTGGATACTTTTTCTACTCTAAAAATGCTTTTTTTGGGGTTTAACTTGATTCACCTCAGACCAAACTAAACCACACAAAGTCACCCCACATGAAATAAAACTGTCTATGCAAGCAGACCATTGTGGAATAGTTGTTACAGAACAGATATTAAGGGCTGCTACCACTTATAAACAAATCTAAATTAACATTGATGTGATACATTTAAAGTCAGTCAGAGATGGGGCAGAGATGAAATGGATTATGTGTTTGAGCTGAAAGATGATTGGTCATGGACAACAAATCCCTGCTGCCTACCCGAACAGGGAATGTCATTCAGGGGAGCCTTACTTCACTGAACAGATCCTCAAGTGTCCTCTGACCAACTTCAGGCAAATTTGAGAAAGCAAAAATATTTCTTAACCACATGGTCTGATAAAAAAATTCCCAGTTGATCCTTTTAGAACAAAAATGGGGGAAAAAGAGGATTGTGAATAAAAAGTCATTAGCTCCCACAATCGTGTGTAAGCTCAGACAAAGCGTAAAAGTGAAACAACTCTCTTGTTAAGAGTGGTTAAAACTATATTGCCATCCATTTCAGTGAAGCCAAAACTAATAGTTAAAATAGAACACAAAAATCAAGATCTGGAGCCTTTCTTTCTTTTCCCCTTCCTTTAAGGGGGAAACTTTAACTTACTGTCTAGCTGACTCCAAACCACATTTTTGTTCATGTTTACCTGCTCTTAACAAACTTACCTATTCTGCCTACACTATGAGGCTTAGATGTTTTTAAAGTGCAAAGTAATGTAATTTCCAGGATTTGCTAGGCTCATGGGTCATATTTATTAGAGAATGCCATAATAATTCTCCTTTTACACATTGCCACATTCGTGAGTAGCTCATTCTTGGCAGATATGTGCCTTTTCTTTATTATTTTTAATTAATGTCACTATAATAAGTAGTCTTTAAATCTCTTTAGATGAATAATGCAGATGTTGCTTATGTAACTTAAGAGCCAGGTGTGTTTTGGCTGTAAAAATTCCCTGGGGTATGCATGAGCTCAAAGTGACAGCAGATTCTTTAGCCTGTGATCTATGAGATATATCAAGAAACATCCTTCATGGAATCTGTGAAGAGAAATGCTCAGTTAGATTACTCAAATCCAGCACAATTTAATTTTTTTTTATGTAGTAGGCCTCTTATATGATAGGAAAGTAAGATGTCATCTTCTGCTGTGGGGAAGCATTTTTCTAAGGGTACAGAAAGTTAGAGAAATATTTTTATTCTTCAGAGAAGGGAGGTATCTTGAGAAAAGGTGTGTTTCTCCACTGATATAGAGGCCTTGTGGAAGAACCTGGTGAACCCTGTGTTCTTGGATAACAAAACCAGTTTGCTTATCCTAAAAATTCTAAAGCAGTGTTTCAGGCTGCAGTAAGAAAAAATTATTGCAAAGTCATCTCTGGTAGATTCGATGTTTCTGGTTTTCTAAACTATTAGTTTACTAGACTTCAGTTAAGTTTGTTGCCCTTGTTGTTGAGCCAGGAATGAGAAATCTTCCCTGTTCACTCGATGCAATGTCAGCCAACACATGAAGTGCTATTGAGTGTAATTTGAGCTAATCCACATATGTTTGCATGAAATAGCTTAGGAGTTTGCAGATGATTTGTTCTGGCAGCAAAGCTATGGATGCAGTAACTTCAGGAGAGGATAGAAATACCTTAGGTCATTGCAGCCATTGGCAGTGACTCTTTGAATCAGAGTAAATGATGCAATATACAAATAGAAAAATTTTAGCTTGAGACAGCTGCTGAGGTTGAACTGAGCTATTCAGCTGACTTCATGTCAGAGTGACATCCCATGCTGTGGAGCCAGTTTAAAGGTGATTTGTTACCAGCTCAACTCCCTGTTGGCTGAAGATTTTAGAAAGGGTAGACAGCTGGGGACAGCAAATTATCATCCAACTCAAGTTATGCCATCCATTTCTGAGTTGCTTCTGCTTTTGCAAGCTTTATTCATGCAGATCCTCTTTTGTAAAAAGAAACCAACTCCACAATGTATCACTGATGGACTGAGCATTAGCTTGAGGCAGAGATATTTGTGGGAAAGTTTTGCAGGTGACACTAAGATGTCATATGAGACTAATGCCTTCTGATGCTCATTGCTGCCTAATCACAAAGTGGGCTTCATCTGTACAGGTAAGTATACAGATAAGAAACAATTGCTACTTTTAATGGTAAAACTTAGTTTTCTGATGTTTCATGCTTGGAAATTTCTCAACCCATCTTTCTTTGTCATCATTTCAAGACCTTCGTCTGGGTTCTGGCAGGCCAAAGGGCATAGGTAGGATTTGGATTTGCTCTGTCATTAACAATTTTTGTGATGGTAAGGATTTGCTCTATAAAAATACTTTGCTCATCAAGACTACTGATTTTGATACAGATGACTATCTGTAGGACACATCTTGAAAAATCATGTTCATTTTAAGGTAAAAAAAATTCTTTTGTAAATAAGGAAAAATATAATATGACAATAACACACTTTGATATGTGATTTCTGTAAGGAAAACATAGGTTCAAAAGTATTTCCCATAGATACTGGGCTTGATCTTTAACCATTTGGTATTTTAGAAAACCTTCTAATACTGTAAAAAGTGAGCACAATATGTTATCAGTTTAATCTGATACTGATTATTACTGTTTGATCATCATAAACTTTTATTCATTATTTTGGCTCCTTATCTGTCTATGCCTTTTCTTCACCCTTAAGGGAAGAAACAAAATACTGAAGTGCTTGCTGCAGAGAATGATCTTCCTGTTGTCTTTATTTTGTTAGTGACAGTTTCTTAAATCTATTTTGGTGTAACTACTTATTAACTTATATAAATGACCCGAGCATTATGTAGATGAAAGCGATCTTGTTGCTGTGCAGTATCATGTCAGGATCACATCTTCCATTTTTTACTGCAGCACACTTGGGGAAATTAAGAACTTCTATTTTAGAACCACACTGCTAGATAAGCAACCTACGTCTGTGTAGGAGGTTTCTTTCTTTATTGCCTTGTGTGCCATTCCCATTTAATGACATCTCCCATTTACACATAAAAAAAGAAGGTTCTACTAGTACTCTCTCTGAAATCTGCAACCAGTGAAGTATTAATATAGGTATGTATTTTCTGTCATGCTCAGGATTCAGATATGTCTGTTTCACAACAAAAAGACCTTGGATTTTCCCAATGTAATATACAGCATCACCACTGAAAAGTTAAAATCAAAACGTTGTTGTTATGGCCTGTAGTTGTTGTATATGCTTTGTAGTGCAAAATTGTAATTCAAAACAGGAAAGATCGAAGGGTTTTTAAATGAAGAATACTGATAACCTTGAAAGTATTTCTTCTTACTATTGGCATTTCCAGTTTGTCTAAAATGTAGTGCCAGGTTTGAAAAAAAGTTATTAAATGCAAGTTATCCCTTATTTTTGTTTCACAACCTATGTACATGGAAATTTGCAACATTTAGTGAATATAAAACTAAATTTGTCATTTAGAAGGAACTGAGTTTATAAACTAAGCTGCATTATGTGAGATTCCAAGATACTAGACCATCCTGAAAAATGTGGTGAAAGAAGAAATGTGATCACAAAAGCTCAAATTACTTGTTCAGAACAAAAAATGATCCTTGTACAATCAAACTTGAACTGTGCTAAGATGTTTCTTTAGTTTAAAATTGCTAGCAGCAAATGGTCAAGACAAGTGTTTCTGTCTGAGTCAAGGACAGAAAACATATGAGCACCATTTGTTGAAAATGCTACTGATTGCTGCATCAGAGCAAGAGGCAGCAGTGGGTGACAGACTGTGCTGCATAGTGAAATCCTAATATTAACAGAATACTTCATAGTATTTCTATTATTTTGCATAACTAAAATTCAACTTAATTGGAAAACTTCTCTGTATTTTTAATTAATGCACCCTAGTGCATTAATTAATGCATTAATTAGAAGAACTAATGCTAATGGCCTATAGAAGTACAAAAAGAAATGGGTCTTCTAGAAAGAGAAAAAAATTCTTTGTATGAGGGATATGTATGGGGCTGTGTGAAGTCATACACGGTATATCTAGTGTAGCTTCCTTGTAAGTCTCCTTAGTATGCTAATCCTTGATCAAATAGAATTGAAAAATCCATGTTGTGGCTTTCAAACTAACTGTAGAAAAACACATTTGGGATGTAAATAAAGATAAAAGCTGATGAAAATAAAGGTAGGTGTAAAAAAGGAGGAAAATGAACGAGGAGGAAGCTGCTTCTGAAGGAACTTTTCTGCACTAGCATCATGTTTCTGCAGTGCTATTTCTGAGAAGCAAGTACTGGTTTGTCAAAGAGGACTATGAAGATTTGCAAAGTCTCAAGATAACCAAAGGCATATTTTTGGAGCTTTGTGTGGGGCTTGTTTCAGAGCTGCTGGATATTAGTAGGAAGCTTCTCATCCATTCAGTATGTGAACATTCTGGAAATTTACAGCACTTGGTTGTTATCAATCAATTATTAATGACTATGATATCAGTAAATCAGCTGTTGTATTCTGCTGGCCCAGGAATGAGCATTTGCAGAGACATTCAGCTGTTTCCTCTCAGGAAAAGAAGAGGGATCAATAATAAGCACAACTGGCCTGGATAGAGTTAATGGTGCCAGTTACTGTATTCTAGGAGACTGTATCTGCCCTTATTATCATGGGTGATAAAGTATTTTATTGAACATGTGAAACTTGAACAACAACTGTTCTCACTCTGCTAAACAGCTGCAGAATAACTGTGAGGGCTGTCTTTTAGAGAGTGATCAACAACTGGTAACTGGAAGAGCTGAGGCAGCTTGACAAAACTGGCTTCAGATTATAACTGCACTCTGTGTCTTACCCAGAATAGCTGGTAGGCAGTAAAGAGGCTTTCTGCCATTTCTGAATTACAGTCTCTCAAGGCATTTTGGGGATATAATTTATACATCTACTGAAGAAATGAGAGCTTGTTTGGATGCCTTTCTTTCTGTTTTTTGTGCAGCTTTCTGCTGTGTGCCATGCAAGACAGTACTAATAGTACAAGCCTCTAGATCACTTAACGGGTGCTGACTTTGCAAACACTGCAAGTCACATTAATTTTAAATATAATCATGAATGCTAGTTGACAGGAATAAATAGTCTATGTCTTAGTTCTGGCCAAAATGTTGAGTATTTTAATTATAGTAATACATGAGTAGTTGAAGATACCAGGTCTACAAATCATGGAGCTTGTGATAGGTGAACTTGTCTAAGCGAACTTGTGGAATTATTTCTACAAATAGTCTTTTCTCACTGTGTCAAGCACTACAATTTGGAGTGAAATGACCTGACAGAATTTTGTTTGGATGTCAGAGAAATGAAGTCTGGATGCTGTTCTCCAGAACAAACTGGAAGAATTGTAGCTGAGGGTCTGCTGGTGATATTTGAATGACAGCTGATGAATCTAAGAATGAAGTGCATGCAGTAGGAGTGAGTTATAATTTTTACTAACAACACCCTCCAAAAATAAGTTCCTGTTTAACTCCATTGTCTAATTTTTTGTGTCCATGTTGATTTCTGTGTGTGCTTCCTGCACAGCAAAGCTCCACTCTGCAATTAGATAATCATCTTTCATAATGAATTGTGACAGTGTTTTGTTGTTATGAAGTTCTCTTTGTTGTCTTCTGTGTTGCTTTGAACTTTTGATGTCTTCTGCTCCTCAGCCAGTTTCAAGAGCTTCCACTAATCTTTCACCCAAAAGAAAAGCACCCCAAACATCCAACTGTTGTAGTCTCCTGAACTTAACAGCAGTAACATTTGTTTTCTTAGTGATACAGATGTTAAGAATGTTGATCCTATAATTTGGTAAATTTTCTTACTATTTATAGTTTCAAGATAAGAGGAGGTTTGGGGGTCTGTGTGGTTGGTGTTTTCTGGTTTTGGTTTTAGTTTTTTTTTTGTTTGTTTGTTTGTTTTTTTTTTTTTTTTTTTTTTTTTTTTTTTTTTTTTTTTGGTTTTTGTTTTTTTTTTTTTTGTGAGAAGGATTGATTTGGTACTTTTCTTAGTTAGGCAGTTTTTTCCCCCCTGCAACTTTTGGATGCAAATTTCCTGAATCACTTCCCATTCCTGAGAAACTCTAGAAGTTTTCTTCATCTTTCCTGTGATGCACATTGATATGTGAAGCCAAATGTCACGATTCTATGGTGATAGTTAGTGGACTGTGGATTTGCTGCTCTCTGCCTTGAGCATGGTGGATTTCTGCTGTTGTGTTAGTAGCACAAACAAAGATAACATATTCAGAAAACTTCTTGTGGAGAAGAGAATCTGCTGAGAACAAGACAGTGATTGCTTCTTTTATTGCTTGAGGCAGTAGTGATATTGGAGGATGCCTCTCATACACATGAGGAAAGAGTAAAGAAACTAACTTAGAAGTACGTATAAACAGACACTGTGGTAAATCCAGCAGAGACATACTCGAGCTAGTTTTTCAGTACTTTCTCCATGGTTGCCTTCATGGATCATGTGTATTCCTGGCTCTTCTACTGTAGATCTTGGTTACATTAGCCTCCTCCAGATAATATCCTTTGCTTTCTCAGTCCACTGTGGAAGGAGCTTGAGAAATCTCTGCAGGAGCAGGGGTGGGGGAAGATGAGGGAGGAGCATTCATTTGCAAGGGTGGAAAAATCCTCCTTAGTGTGTAGGAGGGGTGGGTTTTGAGAGTACTTTCAAAATGTCCAAGATGCATTGATAAAAAACTTCATTGCTTCCCGTTGGAATTATTGCATTTTCTTCAGGCTGGCAGCCATGAAGATATGTGTTTCTGTTGGCTAACAGAAAACATAAATAATGCTCAAATGCTCAGTGGACCATATACATAATATAACCATATCTGTATTTGGGAAGCATTCCTGCCTTGGAATACCACATGCTAGGTAGGGCTGTTGCTATGAAATTGTGTTTTATGCCCTATGTAGAAATGGGAAAAAATTGTTGTAGATTGTACTATGAATACAAGCCTTTTAAGGTTCCCATTGCAAAGAAAATAACCTGTAAATTTTGTATTAAAAAAGGATAAGGGGAAGAAAAAAGAACAAACTCTACAATGAGATTTGTACCAATAAGCATAAAGAGAGTAACTGAATTAATTTTCCTTATAATGGAATATGCTATGTACTTTATGCTAAATATAAGGAATATTCAGAGATCACAGAGATAAACAGACCAACTGGTTGGGATAGGTCATGACTCAGTATTGGAAGGAATCATGGAGGACTGCCAAAATACAGCTGGAGTCCAGGCATGGAAATCAGCGTGATGCAACTTGCTTGTGAATCTGAGAAGAATAAAAACTGCACAGCAATCCACCAAAAACGCTACAGTGTAATGGTGATGGCAGAAGAAGCTGCAGCCTGGCTTGCACCAATGCAAACTGCCAGCACAGGCAAGCACAGAGTGACAGAAAAGAACGATTAAGGAGTAGAGGAACAGATAAGGTCATCAAGGTGCATAATTATGTGGTTGCAGATTATCCTCAGTATTTGGTACCTGCCTGTCACATATGTCTTATTTATACGTGTTGGTGTCACCCACCGTGGTTTATGTTCCCTTGCTGTTCTATAATTTATTTATGTGATGGAAAAGGGATGAATCCTCATGAGAGAGTACCATGGGCTGCCAATGGAACCTGGTGTTAGCAAATGCTCACTTTATAATTCCCCTGCTGCCCCTAGATGTATGCAGCATGTATTTCAATTTAATTGCAGTGGTTCTGAGTCATTGTCACTAAAACCTGTTTGGGCTGAAAGTTCCTTGAATGACTGTAAGTGTCAAATGATTTGAAATGGGCTTTGAGATTACTGCTTGTAATATATGAGCTACTAAAGCTCAGAAGGAGTTCTTAGTTGATGTTCTCTGTAAGAGATGACTTTAAGGATGTTCTTCTATATGTGTACATATGTACATGGATATATCTATCTTGCACATATAAATAATACATAACACAAATATTACAGAATCCTGCACATATTTATACACAACACACCATTAGTTATTATCAGTTTCTTGATGTCAATGGGGCAAATCTTATTTTTATATTATTAGATAGCCTATAGGTTGAATTAATTAACTTCTGCATGCTTCAATAAGAAATTGGTCTACTCAGAGTATTAAAGGAACATCCTAGATTATTGTCTGTAATACTAATTCCTAGTAAATAACATTAATGTTATACAAAGACAGAAAAAATATCACAGCTTATTGTTTCAAATTCCAGTCTTTATTTCTGTTCTTACACTGAATTCAAGCAAGCTGTGAATATTACTTTGCAGTATATGCTGTCAGTATATCTTTTCTTGTTCATTTGTTGTTGTTAGGACACTGAGTGCTTCTAGGGGGTTTCTCTGCCTAGGCTCAAACTCAGCTTAAAGAAAGTACAGATAGTTATCTTGGGGAAGGAGAGACAGAAGAAGTTTTAGTGGGAGTTACCTCCCAAAACAAGCCTCATGGGGGGCTTCTGCCACATTTTCTTGGGAGCTGCTTTGAGCTGAGGCTCTTGCACGTGGCCATACCTGAGCTACATTGCAGCTGCACTGCAATCATGCCTATGCCTGGCACTTGATCTTGGCCCCAAACTGTGAACTTTTCTACCCCCTTAACTTCAGCCTAACCTCATCCCATGGGGGTGCCTGATGACCTGGGTTTTGGACTGCCTCCCTGGCCTGCCCTTCTTCCTCACAGGGTGTAGTGGGACCAGCCCCAGCTGGAAAAGGCCCTGCCCTGTCAACCATAGAAATCTCCTTGGCTCCTGGCCCTTGGGGAGCAGCCCCTTGGTGCTCCCCAAGAATCATCCACTTAAGTTTTAATCAGAGTATCTACTACCAAATGAATATTTATCTTTTAATTTCTTGACTGTCTTGCATACATATTCCACAGAAACTGTGAGACTACTCTCATATTTTATAAAACATTCACTGTGAAACTAGTGTGGTGCAGGGATTGATGAAGGCTCCTGAAAGCAGGTCTACAAACTTCCAAAACTCCAGAGTTTTAGAAATGACGTCTACACATTGGTAGTAGCAGAGTGTGTTCCTTTAAAGGATTCTGCACTGTTGTAATGCATAATAAGAGGTAAATTCTGAAAAGAAATCTATTGCAATTGTAGCCACTGAACCATTTAGTGATTATAGCATTAAAAATATGTATTAGGATTAAAAATTTTCATATGCTACCAGTTCTTGATACTTCTTGCCTACCATGTTTTTCAGGAGCATTTCTACTGATCTGAAGTATTCTTGATCTTGTTGAGAGCTACTAGTCCATGGACTTTTCCCAAGGTAGTAGTAGTATTATTTATGTTATCTAAATTATTATGATAAATAGCTAAATAGAGCTAAAGAATTTATGGTACTTTACATTTTTAGGGTCCTAATATACATATATTCATCAGTTCATTTTCTAATTGTTGCTCTCACACAGTATGTACGAAAACATAATCAATAAATATCTAAGAAAAACTCAGAGGCAGCTTACAGGCAGGTCTTTAAAAAATAATTTTTGTTGTAGTTTTTTTTTTAATATCATCCTCCTTAAGGATGATATTAAATTAATTTTCAGAAGAACTTGTGTCACTATTCAGTCAATTGAACAGCAAGAAACGTTTGGTGTCCTATTATTGTATGTGTAGATCGGTGACGCTTTGGTGATGGGGCACGTTGCAGTTTAGTACAATCTGAATATTGAGCTCCTAAAATACAGGAAAAGTATAATGTGACAGAAGAGTTTACATGTGGACTTGAGTGTTTGGAGCTAATCAAAGCTCACCTATTGAACCTCCATGTGGCCTTCAGCTCACCACTTAGCTTCTTCAAATACTGTATTTTTCTCAATTTTAGTGAACAATGTTATCACAGACTGTTGTTTATAAAACAAACATGCAAATAATGTGGAATTCTGGGAAAAGTGATAGTAAACACAGAAAGACTGCAAAGTCTTTTTAAAGCTACACAAGCTAGCAAAATAAGGAAGAACGGTTCAACAGTCCTGGTTTTCAGCATGCCATATAATTTGGTACTTTGTAGATTCCCACACTCTTTCCCACCATGGCATCTGAGCTTCTTTCAGTAGTGTTTAAGCAATGTGAATAATTTTGTTTTACATGTGGTTTCTTCTCTAAACCTCAGTGTCCCTCCCTTTCCCTCATGTAACAGGGTTTCCTCCTGGTTCTAGGGGAGCCAGGTCATGACACACTGTGTGTGTGTATACATATGTATTTACACATGCATGCTTTAGAAATACATGTGTTTTCTCCCCACGTTGATCAAAGAAGCTGAATCTTGCTCAAATCTTGCTTGAGTGAAGTGTTTTAAATTTAAACTCAGATATGAAGAGTAAAATACAGGTACAAAGCATTTTTTATTTTTGAAAACTCTTTTAAATAAGTCAAACTCCTTCTTTACAAACATTCTATCTGTCTGCATCAAGTTTCCCCAAGAGAAGTTGTGCCCTAGCATAATATTTCAAATGTAGCAACTTGAGTGGTTAATTCTGGCAGATATCGGAGACAGACATTGGTATTGGAGAAATTAAAATTTCTGTGTAGTAGAGAGTAATTGGTCTTGTATCAAAAACATTTTTATAAACATTTTCTCCTGTAACAGTGCTGGCAAATGGTGACTATGAGGGAATAGCTTTCTTTGTAATTAGGCTGATAGTCTTCTAAATTCACAAGCTCAAAACTAAAGCCCAACAAACTTGAAACAGATACAATCACTCATATTTCCTATATGAAATTTTCAAACTATTTAACTGTCATTTAATTAAATCTCCTCTTATGTTAGGTAAAGGGATTTGCTTCTTGAATCATAGTTTTAGTCAGGTAGGAGTAGATTTTGGGAGGTCACCATTTCAATCTCCCGCTCAAAGCAGGGTCAACACTGAAATTAAATGTTGTTGCTCATTGCTTCACTATCCTCACTAGCTGGTTGAAATTACCACTGTTTCCATTAGCTTCTCTTTGCTGAGGACAGCTGTTCCAGCCCCTGGCCATCTTGACTTTCTACTGGCTCCAGTTTATTAACATCTTTTTTATATTGGGATGCCCAAAACTGCACGCAGTATTCCAGACACAGGGCTGCCAAATGATGAGTAAAGAGGAGTAGTCATTTCCCTTGACCTAGGCCAGGATGGTGTCACTGCTGCCTGGTGTTTCTCCTGCTGTCCACCAGGACTCCCAGATCTTATTAAGGGGCACTGAGTGTCCTGCCAGTCCCAGCCTGTGCAATGGCAAATCAGTCTGGGTAAAGTGCAGGGCTTTGCATTAGTCTGTGTTGAACTTCACATGGCTCCTGTCAGGCCATTCCCTGGCTTGTCTAGAGGCAGCCCTGCCTCTGAGCATTGAATATATTTATGGGGTAAACACCAGCTATTTATTACTGGTTTATGCTGACATTAATATTTTTTAATGAAAATAACATCCAATTGATATTTTAGAGGAAATTTCAGTGTGATTATGAGGTGGAAGCTTTAGGCTTAATAAAATCTGAAACTCCTAACACAAAGGGTGTAAATGCTTTCTTATTAGCTATAGTGGTTGAGACCTTCATTTTATCCTTAATTTCAGGGAGTACTAATAGCTCCATATTGCCTCCCATATCCCGGAGCACAAGTTCAACTCCTGAGAGCTACAGAGGACAGGGCCTTGGCTCTGCTCTGACCCGGTGAAAAGAGTGCCACCTGCTGAGCCTGTGGCTCGGTTTTGCAAACTTAAGTATGCAAAGCATATTCTTTAATCCAAATTCTGACTCAGTACAATCCAGTGTATTAATGATATGAGTCGATGTTGTTACATTACAAGATGTGTCTGTACAAGCCAAAGAAAACTAAGATTTTATATGCTGATAGCCAGGAGATCTTCCAATCTCCTTCAGTGTAGTAACAAAATAATGACGTAACAGGGAATGTATGTGTATTAAGTTTTGTCACGGTAAAGCTGATAGAAATGCAGCCATCATGTAGTCTCAGAATATGCTGAGGAAAGAAAAAAAAACAACTTTAAAAAAGCATAGCAAACGCTGTTACTGAAAAGAAGAAAATTATGATGGCTGGTTCTGGAGAAGATGTAAGGACCATGTAATGTGAGGAACGGAGAAACAATTGAAGTGTGTATAACTGTAAAATCCTTACAAAACACTTCATAAAACTTTTATTGCTCAGGAAGATAAACACTAACATACAGCTCTATAAACACCATGGTGTCTTTGAAGTGCGTTTCTTTTATTTTGGATCTATAAACTAGTTGGTGTACCTACCTGCTTGCTTGTTTTTGTTCTCATCCCATTTGGTGTGCTTAGGAAATACAATCATCCTTTCCTATAGATTTTGCATTTTACAGTGTGTTTCAGCTTTGTCCTTGTGGTTACTATGTTATCTTTGGATCAGCAGGATTCCTATCTACCTGATACATTATTTAGGAGGGAACTATCAAACCCAGCAAGTTAAAATACCTCCTATAGCAGGGTAGGAAGCACACTCCCTGCTCTGCGCAATGTTATCTTCTGTAGCCGGATGATGACGTTTCTGCCATTGTCTACTGCTTTTACGTGATTAAGTATTGTGAAACACAAGATGCTGCTCATCATTTTGCTCCCAGCCTCCAAAGAGGTGAAGTACAACATGCATTTGTACTGTCTGGAACAAAGAGATACACTTTGCTGTTAGAACATAATTTTAAATCATAGAAGACTGGTGGGGTTTGGGTTTATTTTTGGTTGGGTTTGTTTTCCCCCCAATGAAAGTTGACATAAATAATTTCAATCTCATCAATATCTGATGTGCTTCATGGGAGGCGCCGATTGCCTAACATAACAGAGAGGAAATAACTCCAGTTTATTGAGTCTCTCATTTCAATCTTTATTAGGGCAAATTAAACTAATGAGTTATATGCCTTTGACTACAGCTAGTATTATATGTTCAATAATTTATATTTGCTTTACATATTAGGTAATTTGTGAACATCTGGGAGTATTCTTTCTGTATTGATTTAAATAGTTACTGACCTATTGTTCCGGTCTAGCAGAGTTTTCCTTGAAGGTCCTATTGAGACAGTGTTGCATCAAATGCTACCTCTGGTTGTGAAAGAAAAAAACCTTTACCAGTAGTACCTGTGGCTACTATTTTGCTCTTCACGACCATGCGTCTCATGTTACTCTCTGCACCACCACAGGAAAAGATTGGGTGTGGTAATTAGACTGCTGACCTGGGACTCATCGGAGTAACCTGGTTATGCATCTGTAGTCATGGGCAAGTCACTTCTCTGGGCTCCTGTTTCTACACATGTTGAGCTTCCCTGGCAAAAAGTTCTGCAAGGAGCTATTGGGAAAGAAACACAAACTACAGTAAGCAGTGCAAAAATTACTTCTATATTTCACTCTATAAGGCAATACATGCTGGAAAGGAAACTGCCCTGCTGGCCTGGAAAAAAACCCCAAAACCTAGCAATGCTGCTATGTGCACTGAATGATCTGAGCCTGGATGAAGGTAAACACGTGGCAATGTGTACACTGGAGAAAAACGTTTGGCATTTTTGTGTTGCTCCACGTTTCACTGAATGTGAGTCTAATCTGTGAATGCTGTCTGAAGTTTATTTTGTAATCTAAAAGTTTCATTGGTTGTTAACAAACTCGAGTAGCAGAGCAGTCTACAGAGGGAGCAATGACAAAGCAGCTTCTTTATTTCCTGCCTTAGTAGGGTAGAGCAGGATGCCTGCATTTGTCAGCACACTGTTTTTTATTCTCAGACCAAGGCAGCAGAGGAAGCCATATTCCAGAAGAAGGGCTGGACATTTTTAGAAACCTCAGAAGTATGAGTTCTTGTGAAAGTAAATTTCAGGTGTTGGTAAAACAGCCAACAGTATAGACATGACCTGAGGCTTTGCATTAGACTAAAATCCTTTCTCCCTTCCCTTTTTTTTTTCACTTTTTCTTCTGCAAAAGTGAGAAAAGGGACCGAAAAGGGTAAACAAAAAAGCATGTTTTCCTTTGGTACAAGGGTTTCCTTAAAAGCCAAAAGCTCTTTGTTTTTCTTTAGAGAGAAACGACAGCAAGCCTGATCTCGCTGAAGAGGCTGACTCTGAACTCGGGGCATCTAAGCGGCGCTTTCCCTGGGTATTGGGCATGGCAGTATTTTGCAGGGCTTGGCTTTCAAATCAATGCTGCAAACTCTCTGCCCGCCCCTCGCTAGTTGGGGATTTCCTCTCCTTCGTTGCCAAGAGCAGCGACAGCCAAGCGCAGAAGGTCAAGCCGAGATCTGTGCACAAGGGCAGGGGGCCCAGGCCCGTGCCGGGATGAGGCGCTGAGGGCCGGCAGGGAGCTGCGCCGCGGAGGGAGGAGGAAGGCGGGAGGAGGAGGAGTTGAGGAGCCCGGGCCCGGGAGCCTCCCCGCTTACCGCACTAGGAAGTGACGCTTTCGCTGAGTCCCGGAGAGAAAGAAACAAAGTTTGTCCCCCCCCTCCCCCTTCCTCCCCTCCCGCCCCCCCTCTGCAAACAGCCGCTCCACGTTCCCCCGCGGCGCCTGCCGTGCCTGGCTGCGCAGGTGAGCTAGCACGTTCTCTTTCTTCCTTCTGTTTTCCGCGCGTTTATTTATTTTTTTTTTAATTTGCACGATTTGCTTCCGTTTTCCTGCCATTTTGAAGAGGGGGTGTCTTTCCTGGAGCTTTTGGGGGTGGTGGTGCGTGCTTTGTTTGTGGGTGCTGGGTGCAGGATGAGGAGCAGAAGTACGTGCGGAGGTGACGGGGGCGGCTGGCTCCGCGCCCGAGCCGCGCAGCCCCACGGGGCCGGGAGAGCGGCACTCCCGGTCCGCCTGCTGCGGGGGTCCAGGCTCGGCTGCTGAGCCATCGCCTCCTGCCGTACTCTGAGTTCTTACGAGCGCTCCGGAGGGGTTTCTTCGCAGCTGCCTGGCTGCGGCAGCGCTTTCAGGATGTGTCTGTGTCCCGGTGAGCTGCCTGCGGATGGAATTTTGGGGGGCTGCTTTGGGGCGGAGGGAGGTTCTTTGGCTCGTGGTGGAGCCGGGGCAGCCCGGCGTGCGCGGGAGCCCCCGAGCCCCGGCCGCCGCTGGGCGCGCATCTTGGCCAGGGTCGGATGGCTCTGCTGGGGTTTACGCAGTGGAGGAGGGTGGGGAGGAATTTGTTAGATAATTTTTGAAAAATCCCGTGCTCTCAAGTGTACAGCTCTTTTCTGGCAGCAACTGCAAAAGACCGATTCGTTGCAGTTTAGCAGTAAAAGCTGACAATACACCTACGCGCGTATGTGAGAGTCTTATATAATACTTACGGGTTTTTTTTTAACAGGCGTAAGCAGGATTTATTTTTGGTTTGTAAAGTCTTGTGTGGTTGCAGCTTGCAGAATTAGCGAAATATTCTATTTGCTAATAGAGATTTACTTTCCATTATTTTAAAAACATCTATTTTTTAAATAATAACTTGATTTCATTCCGACTGCGTGTTTTGAGCTCAGTGTAAAGGCCATCTGTACTAGAGCAAGCAGTTAAGGGAGGGGAAGAGAGAAAAAGAAATGTCCTAATGCAGAGACTATTAGGTTATTTAGAGGGCGAGACTGCAGTTCCAAGCAGCAACAGCAGCAGCTTTATGACTGTGTGTAATTACAGAGTGATTGCATAGGACAGCATTGTTGGAACGAATACGTATACGCAGGCTATTGTGCAAGGTTTCTGTACTGAACAAAACCTAGTTTTGCATTGCAAATGCTAAAAAGAGAGTGTGTTCTGCATTGAACTGCCACGTTCCTCTTTGACTTCTTCGTAGAATTAGAAGAGGAAGATAGGAGAAGTGGAATGAGGCTGATCGTAGAAATCACAGATCTGGAATACTCAGCAGAAACGCCACTAGTAGTTTCTGAAATCACAGCAGACAGAAACTGAAAGCTCATTGAATCTGCGAGTTCATGTTTCTAAAGTGATTCTATAGCAGGTGAAATCCAAGCAGGTTTGGTACAGTCCTGCACGTTTAGCATAATTCTTGCTCTGGTCTGATTTTTTTTGTGTGCTTGTGTGGGGAAAAAGACCTGTGTTAAAATAAAAAACTGCAGTTCAGCTAGCTTGCTTGGAAATTGAGAGAAGAGCATTGGGGAGAGCTTGATGTCAGGCCACAAAAACTTAGAGAGCTTGAAAGAACTACCAGACCAGCGATATGTTCAGAGCATGCTTTTTCAACTTTAACTCAAAAGTTGCATCTGGTTCAGTGATCTTGCAGGCAGTGTTGGCTGAGGGATAGTATGAGGCATTGAGAAAGTGTGCCACTGACACTGTATTGGCAAGGCTTTTAACTAAGACTTTAAATAACATCATAATTATGCCAAAGTTCTTATGAGTACAACTTAAGGTCCCTAAGATTAGTTTTTCAAAAATGCTGGTCACCTGTTATTTTTATCAACTTAGTTCTGAGAGTACTTGGAATTCCTGACATATCAGATCTGAAAGATTTCAGATCTGGTGCTCAGAAACTGGCCTTTCTAACATTAGAGACAGTTTTCCAGAAGTGTTATCTTCAGCTGTTATAGCCGATGTCTTAAATGCCACAATGGCTTGTAAAGTATTTTGAGCACTGCAATGAAAAGTACTATAAAAATGGAAAGCTGCTTTAAAATTTCTCGGTGTTCAACTAAAACATATTTTAGCTGAAGACACATCATCTTATTATTGGTAGTTTCCTCAGGTTGTCAAGAAAATGCTTCATGTAAAATGCATGTAGCTTTGTTAATGACGAATGAAGGGATCTGCTGGCAGTGCTTTTGTATTTTGTTGGTTTTTTGGGGTTTGTTTGTAATTTGACAAACTATCTTAGACATCCTTCTGTAAGTTTATTGGGGCATTTTGTTTAAAGAAAACATGTGAAACAAATATATGTTAAACCGTGCATTACTGTGATGTTCTGCTTGTAGATTTTTCTTGAAATTGTACTTAATGTCTTGACTGACTCATCAATCTATGTTATACTGGATGTTTTAATGTCAAAATTACCTCTGGAGTAGTTCTTAAAGATTTCTTGAGTCATTTGTGGTAGTGATACAATATAGTTATTCCTTATGCTAAGTCTTTTGGTTTTCACAACCTATGTGGTAGGAGAGAGTTTTTGGCCAGAATTCTTTCAACTTGTATACAAAGGAGTAGGTAACTTGCAAGTCCTTGAGTTGTCCTGTGTTTCTCAGTGGAATTAGTCATTGATATATATACATTTGTGTGCATGTTAGCAAAACAGAGGTGTAGCTGTGCTAGCCTTTAACCCATCCAGGTGCATGCGAGTAGTGGTGATAGGAAATGATGAGGACTGTAGCACAATGCAAGCTTTTCAAAAGCCTGCATAAATGCTCCAAATGTTAGTTTACATTTTTTGCTTCTTGACTCTTGTGGTCACCTGTCAGTGGTGGCTGCAGAACCACAGGAGATATTTTCAAGCCTGTCATCCCTTTCATGACACTTTTCTGTCAAGCTGCTAATCAAGCTCTTAAGTTGCCCCTGACTTGAGGACATGCAGCCTTTTTTTGGAAATGGCCACCTTGGTGGTGTGTGTGTGTGGAGGTGTGCCCAGGCATGTAAGGAGACAGGGACTGCCATGAATAAGAGTGGAAATCTCTCTAGCCCGTGGCACTGTTTGCAAAGGTGGATACATTTTCTGTATGCTTAGCAGTTCTTGAAGGTTTTCTCAAGAAATTTACATAGTTTTCTGTTGAGTTTAGCTAAACATTTAGCAAACACTTTTTTTAACCTACTGATCAAATTGTGGAGTGAGAATGTTGGTAAGAGCTGGTTTTTTTGCTGTTTCACTTTTTCTAAACACTTCCCCCATAATAAAAAAGAAAACACCCAAAATACCAAAACCCTGGATTTTTTTTTTTTTTTTGGATTTTTTNTTTTTTTTTTTTTTTTGTCTGGAGCATTGCATAAAATCTTAGTACTGGTTGCAGTAAATTACAGTTTTTGCTAAAATGAAAAGTAGTGAATATTAAAGTTGTCTCCAGTGCAATTAGTTACATTCTAAGAGACATGAAGTGAGAAACCACTTTTCTTTGTTTGTTCATACTGTGAAATGGGGAATTGAGGGAGGCAGGAGCTCTGGTGGTAAGGTTTTGCAATACATGCTCAAAAAGCTGCAGGTTCTGGCACGGGCAAAGCAAGGCTCGTGAGTCACGTCCAAAGGGAAGACTTGTCACTGAGCAATTTGTAAATAGGAGGGATGAACTGCTAATTCAAGGAAATATCCTGAGGACCTTCCCTAATAATTGTAAGTGTGGCAGAGAGCTTTATGTCAGACAGGAGTTGCTTGTACTTTGAATCACACGTTCCCCCTGGTGAGATCTGAGCCTTCAAACTAAGAAATTCTCGTTATGCATTACAGAGGTCCCTGAAAGAGGTGGCTGGTAAAGTAATAATTTAAGCTTTTGTAGCTACATAGGAGCCACTTGCATTCCGTGTGGAAGCTCCTTGGCAGCTCCAGCTGCTCGCATGCACAAATGCCATGTGTGTGCAGCAGGAGGCTGCTCAAGGAGCACTTCACAACTCTTTGCACAACTTGTTTCTGAGCCATCTCCAACTGCAGCCCTTAGTGCTCTGCTGATCGACTCCAGTGACTGAAAAAGTTATGAGGGAAAGCTCTACTCTGCACCGGGAAAAAGGGTGAATACATGCATTTTGAATGCAGTCAGTGTCCAGGTATTTGGGAGCAGCCATTTGAATGTGGATGCAGAGATAACCTTGGTAATTAATTCTTTGCATTTCAGGCTCTCTTGAAGCTTTTTATTGTATTTTGTGCAACTGACGGCCACCAAATAACAAGGCTTAAATTAGTATAGTACATTAATCTGTCTATAATATGATGTACAGATATTCTTTGAAATATAGATACCCCAAAATTATTGTTCTTTTTATGTACAAGTAAATTACATGAATGCCCCTTGTTGAATTGACAGCTGGTGTTAATCAAGAAGTTGAAAACTGGGAAAAGCTAGATTGGGAGGGAGTGGCAAAGTGTTCAGTCTGTGTTAATTTTATTTTTGTTCTTAAAGACGTTTTGAAAGGCTTTCAGCAAAGCATGGAATAATGCTTTCCTTTTTACCCTTAATCAGTGAAAATTAATGTTTGGATTCTATATAGTTTGACTTCAGCATTGGTAAGAATTGAAACAAGTTAAGTGCTATTAGTACCTGAAATAGTAAACTGAGAAACAGTTCTGATCTATTCTTTACTAAATACGTTACTGATGCATTACATGTTCAGAGTTGGGATGTAAAGAGACAGGAAGAAGAATCATGTCAATGTTCATGCTTTGTTTTTTCTTTGCTGCCTATTATCTTCTCACATTGGTTCTCAGTTGCTTGGTTTTCCCCATCATAGGAGAGATTACAGTACAATGATATATATTGGTATATCCTCTTGTCATTTATTTTAGGAACACAAATTAAATGTTTGTGTATGTTTATATGTACACACACTATTTGTTACATACTCTTAGGCATATAAGGGTACGTACACACATACGTACTCAGTTTTATAATTCAGTTTTATAACTCAGTTCCCCTGAGAACAAATGTTTCTTTTCCTTGTTATGCTAGAGTAGTTTGGGATGTTTGGGTTTTTTTTATTTTTTATTTTTTTAAAACCATGTTGAAGTTTTTTGTTTGACTGTTTGTTCTATTATTTTAACTTTGAATATAATGCTGTATTTTGGGGTTTATCTTAATTTGTTGTCTTTGATAGTGTTGCTTTTGTTATTTCTAGAGTAATGGTGACCAAAACATGCATGAATTATAACTGCAAGTTTTGTTCTTGTCCTGTCTATTTTTTTTCTTTTCGTTTTTGAAGGGCTTGTAACTGATAAGACTTTCTGAAATACTGCTTTGGTTTTGCAGCCTGTCTGCAAACTCTGTGGTACAGAGTTATATGGTGGATTTCCAGCTATCAGAGTGGCTGCTGCCCTTCAGCATGGATAAACCAGAACCTGTTGTTTTCTGGAGCTGCATGCTGTGGGGCAGTCAGCCTGCTGAAATGCTTGTTACCTTGTCTGTGCTGTGCATCGTAATGAGGTCCAAAGTTGAAACTAGTCCCAGAAGTCTGAATAATCTCCAAGTAGCCTTGTTATGGTGTAGTTCATAGGTAAAAGTGCATTTTTGTTTGGATTCCAAGTTGCATGAGGATGTTGCATGATTTCAAACTTCACTTAATCACGTATGCTTAGGTGCGGCCTTATCTGCTATGCCTGTGTACTCCTGGGATTCCTTGAGCATTTCCTTTTCAACTCCTGCATATGTCGCCTGGTAATTTGTCACGAATTGCATTATTGTTTACAGTTTTATAATATCCTTAACAAAACTCTTGGGAGTTTAAACTGTTTTAGTTTCAGGCTTTTATTTCTCCCTACATAATGTATTCTTTCACGCACTTCCTGAAAGGAGAGTTTGCTGTGTTTGTGGGAAATTGCTACACTTGGGTGGAGAAGAATTTAGCCAAGTATTTTCCTATTTAAATTTGATTTTATACTATTTGAGAACAAAATTCCAGCACTGCCAAATTCCTGGTGAGAGGAGAGAGAGCTACAGCTGTACGACATTCTGACTGCTTTAGGAGATTCCAATGATGACAACTTAGGATCCCAAATACACACATATGTGAAACTGGCAAAGGGCAATCTGACTGCCCCTATGATTTAGTTTGATTTCATGACTCCAACAATTCTGAGTTGAATTATTCTCTTTGAATCTTTTGTGACAAACTCTAGATGTTACCCTGCATGAGACAATCTGTATACTGGGGACAATTATAGTATCTATAGTATTTAATTAATAATACAAATTTATTTGGATGTTTTATTGGAAAGCTA